>WPDF01000220.1:0-94848 GCA_019137265.1 Neonectria coccinea
CTATTAATAGACCTATAATTAGAGAGTCCTAAGTATAATTCTTCTATATATATATATAGCTTAATAGTACCTTTAAGAGTGTATTTCTACTATATATTATAAAGGTATCTTAAAATAAAGATTATAATAATTAACCTAATGCATTTCTTATTTATATTAAGAGTATAATTAGTAAGCCTTATAAGTAATAATATACTAATCTTTACTTAGTTATATAGTAATAATAGAGAGGGGAAAATACCTATAATTATATTAATCGTTAGGAATTTATACTCTTTAAAGTAAGTATAACCTAATAGCCTAATAACTATAAAGTACTTATCCTTATAACTAGATTATAGCTATCTATTAAGAGATAACTTAATCGTAAAGAGTAGCCTAATAAATATACCTTTTTTACCACTTTACTAAAGGGATTTAATAAAGTCTTTAAAGACTATTAACCTAATAAACCCACTAATAATAATACCCTATGCTAATCTAATAATATAATATAGATTAACTTAGTTAATATAAAATATAGCTAGCTATACCGCTACTATTTTCACTATAATAAAATTAAATACTTTAAATAGAACTACCCTAAGCTATAAGGATAGTCTAGTATTAGTTTAAGCGCGATTAAACTAATGCTTAAGGAAGAAGAGGTCTTTAACTAGGGAGATTAATTCCCTTTTAAATAAGTATATAAAAGAGAGGGCTATTTAGGATTAAGCCTAAATTAACCGAAATTAGGGATATATATATTATTCCGTTTAGGTATACTATAGGTCTAAATTAGGCTAATCTTTAGCTAGATTAATTAGGGTCTATATACTATACTACACTCTAATAGCTAATTAGCTAAGACCCTATCTAAACTAGGTTATATATAGTTAGACTAACCTAATCTAGCCAATTAGGTCTATTAGAGCTATACAACCAGACTAGATTATAAACTAGCTAAGCGGTAAGGAATACTATAAAGCAGTAGGGTATTATTACTAACCTATTTCTAAGGATGAATAGAAAACTAGCCTTTATAAAGGAATTCCCTATTAGATATTTAGAAAGAAGCGCTTCTTTAAGTGCTTAAGTTCCCTTAGGAAGGGAGACTATACTAAGTAGATATATTATATATATAGCTAAGCCTATTAAGGATAATAGAGTGGTAGTATAGGTAACTTAAACTGCCTATTAGCTAACTTCCTAGAGAAGGAGGGTATATTATAGTCTAGAGCTTTACCCTAGCTTAAGCTAGATAAGGAGGTTATTTTCTAATAGCGATAAGGCCTTACTATAGGATTAATTAGTAGTAGATAGGTATTTAGCTTAGATAGATAGGAAGCTTCTAGCTTTCTTTCTTTCTTCTTTTAACTTTAGTAATAACCTTATTTTAGTACCTTTCTATAGCTACCTAAGGGCTAGCCTATTATAATACTAATATATATACTACTAAAAAGATTAAATCTAATTATATTATATTATTATTATTATTATTTATATTATACTATTCTAACTAAATTTAGGTTATTTAGATTCCCTTCTATTATTAAGTAGAACTATATAATCTAGCTACTCTTAAACTAAGGTTAGACTAATATTAGCTAGATAAAACTATCTTTCTTCTCTTACTATTATATTACTAAAAACTAAGATTAATCTCTTAATTAACTTACCTAACTATCTCCTACTAAGGTTTAAAAGGTAAAGGGACCTTAAGATAAACTTAAGGTATTCTTTACTCCCCTAATATAAATTAATAGTTAGAGTAAGCTTAAACCTTAGGGTAGGCTATATATAAGCGCTTAACCTACCTTAGATAAATTACCCTAAGGTTATTCCTTCCTTTTTTCTTCCTTCTTATAACTCTATTACTACCTCTAATAGCTTACTAGTAAGTAATAATCTATATTTCTATTTATTATTATCCTAATATTAGGTTAAGCTTTAAGCTACCTTCTTCTTCTTTAGCTTTATTACTCTAATAAGAAAGTCCTCTTCTTAGCTATATTAGCCTCCTCTAATAACTTAAGTAAAAGCGCTTTAAGTCTAAGTATAAGCTTAGGGTTAACCCCTTATATAAAGAGTGCTTTAGTATACTATATATAGCTTTATAAGGAAGTATAAGTTTTATACTATAGTTAGGTTAATATTATACTAATAGTTTACTAGCTTAATTCCTTATTATTAATGCTTTAAGTATCTTAAGAGAGGAGAGCTATAGTATATTTATAGCCTTATCCTTAGTAAGTCTCCTTATTAGTATTAGTCTAATCTTATACTAACTTTTATAAAGGGTTACTATCCTTAAAGTATCTTTAGTATTATTACTTAAAGGGTAAATATATTTAAGTAAGTAGTAAGGAAGTAATATTAATTTAGTATTAATACTAATTCATTTAGATTATTAATCTAAACTAATAATAGCTTTATACTAAGGTTATACTTACTTAGTATGCTATTACTATAAAAACTAATAGCTTAAACTATAAGGATTTAGCTAATTATAAGGTATATTTATATTAATATTAGTTTTAAGGTTTACTAATAGTTATTATAGAAGTTTAATATATAGGTTAAGCTATTTATAACCCTTATTTATTATATATAAGTAGCTATTAAGTTTAAGGCTAGGTTTAAGTCTTAAGCTTATTATAGTATTAATTTAGGTTTAATTAGGAGTATTACTATTAGTAATACTAATAGTCTTCCCTTTATAAGTAGTAACTTTAGTACCCCCCTTTAGGGCGATTTAACCCCCCTTAAGGTAGCTCCCCCTTAGGATTTAACTAGCCTTAAGGTAGTCTTAGCTTAGTATATTATTAATAAAGTCTTACTCCTTTATAATTCTATTAATAACCTTTACTATATTATAATTAAGATAATTAATATCCTTCTTTAGTTTTACTATAAGTATCGCTTTATTATAAGTCTCCTTAGTATCATATTAGTATTACTTTAGGCTAATATATAATAATAGTACTCTAAGTCCTTATATAATAAGAGTTTAATTCTAGATAAGGAGGGGAAAGCTAATATTACCCTAGAGATTAAGGGTTTAGCTAGACTTATAGGTACTAATAAAGGGGCTAAAGGTAGAATAGCTAATTAAGCTTAAGATTAATATCTATTTAAGCTTAAGTTAAGTTTATTATATATTTAATAGTATCTCCTAAGTTAGTATATAGAAAGTCTAGTATTAAGCTAGTATAGAAATAAAGTAAAGTAATTATCCTTATAATCTTTAACTAGTATTATCCCTCCCCTTTAGTAATTAGATAAAGATAATAACCTATATAGTAATTAGAGGGGAAAGAAATAGCTAGGTATATATTTACCTTTCCTTACTATTATAATAAGGCTATCTTAATAGGAAAGAGATTATATTTATATAGCTACTATTTAGTATATATATATATTAGTTTTAGTTTAAAAAAGGACTATCCTTAGACTAATATTAGTTTAGTATATATATAATCTCCTCTATCTCTTCTTACTCTTACTAAAGGTATATAGTAAGGTTAAATTATTTAAGCCTATTAAATTAAAGTAGCTAATATACTAAGGTTTAGATTAAGTTCTTATTGCTAGTAATCTATTTAAAGTTTAAAGTAATATTAATATTTCTATATAGTTCTTATCTTTCCTATAGGATATCTTAATAGAATATAATTAAGTAGTATAAAATCTTATTTCCTTTACTATATTAGTATTTAGCTATAATTAATCTAAGGATATATTATTAAAGGAGATATATATATAGGCTAATATAGCCTATCCTTACTTAGATTAGTATAAAGGATTTAGCCTTAAAGAGTAATATATAAAGTAAGAGAGTCTTCTTATTAAGTATCTATTTAGTAGGTAGGTATTATTACTCTTTTACCCTATTAGTAGTTTAAGCCTTAATTTCCTATCTTTTATACTATTTTATACTTAAAGTTAATTCTTAATCCCTTTTATATTTAGTAAGCTTTACTCTAAAGCGTTTAGCTTCTATTAGGGGGAAAGATCTATAGTTTAGCTATTTTCTATTTAGTCTTATATAGAGGTAGTATCTTACTTATACTACTAACTTTAATAGCTTTTCGCTTAAGCCTACTTATAAGCCTTTAAAAAATCTACTACTCTTTATATTAAGCTAAAGGTCTAATAGTATTATATAGGATTCCCTATATAGCTATTAGACTAATATTGATTTATAAGCCTTAGTAACTCTTTATAAATAAGCCTATTTAAAGGAGGCTAGATTTTAAGCTATACCCTTTAGTTTATTATCTTAATCTATAGGTTTATACTAAATAATAGAACTATAACTAATAGCTACTTATATAACTATTATATAAGTAATATAATAGTAAGTAAGTTAAGGGCTAGCTATTAATAATATAAGCTTATTAAGTAAGAATTATTAGAATTATATCTTCTTCTTTATTACTACTTTATATTCCTTTTATATAAGCTTTTAATTAAAGATTACCCTTAGGATCTATACTTTAGTTTAAAGTTTAATCTTTACTATTCTAATATTAAGCTAGCCTTTAACCTTCTAGTAATCTTTATTAAAACTAATAAATTAGTATTTCCTAAGGTTAAATATAAGTCTATAGGTATAAGACTACTTTAAGTAAGTATTATAAGTAGTATAAAGCTAGGTATATATTACTACTATATTCTTACTAAAAGCTAAGATATTAGTATTATCTATAAAGGTAATTATATTTATACTTTTAACTTTCTCTAGTACTTTATAGAGGCTTAAGGTATAGAGTATAAAAAGGATTAAGAATAAGGGTAACCCCTATAGGACTCTAGCTTAAGGGTAGATTAAGCTTAACTATTTACTATTAATTATTAGGGTAGTCTCTCTATCTTTTAGGAAGGATATAAGCTAGTTTAAGATCTATATTAAGAAGCCTATATAGCTAAGGCTATTAATAAGCTTCTTATATAGGATAGAATTAAAAGCGCTAATAATATTTAGGCTTAATATTAAGTAGACCCCTTATAGACTTTAGGCTATTTAGATTTAATTAATTATTATATAAATCGCTAAGTTAACTAAATAGTACTACTTATTACTATACTAAACGTTTAGTAAAAAGTTATAATCTTTAGTATTCCTTTAGATTTCTTTTATAATTATCTTTTTAATAACTTTCCCTACTATAAAAAGAAAAGCTATAAATTACTATAATCCTACCTTATTAAAGAGCTTCCCTACTTTTAGGATTATTACTATATATAATATATAGAATAATCTTAAGAAGTATTCTAATTAGAAGCTTACCTTAATAATAAAGGTAATCCTTTTAGCTATTTCCCTCCTACTAAGGTTAAGAATACTATTTAGAATACTATTAGGGCTTATAGCCTTTTAGTTCTTTATATCCTTAATAATTTCCTATATATATCTCTAGTAGATATATAGGGTAGACTTAAATAAGGGTTAAAAAGGTAATAAGTTATCCTCTTCTTTTAGTAGAAAGGGTTCTAAAAAGAACTTTTTAGATAGAATCTTAATTTTTTCTTTAAGGTTTATAGTATATATATCCCCTTTAATTTATAGTAAAGGTATAATTATAAGGTTTATAATCTTTTAGCTTTTAGCTTAAGCCTACTTTACTAGCTTTTAGACTATCCTACTTTTACTTCTAAGGTTATAAAGGGCTTTCTATTATACTAAGTTTAAAGTATAATAAATAGCCTTCTTTTTCTCCCTAGCTACCTCTTAGAGTATATATATATTAAGAGTAAACTAATTTTATACTTAATTCCTATAGGCTTTCTATTCTTAAGTGATTATATTATAAGTGGTTTTATTCTACTAGGTATTCCTTAGGGTACCCCTTTTTATTATAAGAGTATTCTTCTTAATAGTTTCTATTAGGTATTAAATAAATTCCTTACTATATTTATTAAGTTATATTAGTATATTAAGTTATCTTAAGTTTAGAGCGTTTATAATATTTACTCTAATAGCTTTACTATCTATAAGTTTTTAGTTTAGTATTAAAGTAATACTAAATTAGTTTCTAGTTCTAAGTAAGTTATATTTAAATAGTAGGTAATTAGAGCCCTTATATAAGAGGATACTAATATATTAAATATAAGTATTTAATATTACTTAAGTAAGATTAATAATTAATTTAGTATTATTATTACCTTACTATATTATTATACTAAGGAGGGTAAAAAGTAAAAAGTCCTAAGTTATTATTAAGTCTATAAGGTAGATAGTACCTATATATAAAGGTTATTTAAACCCCTATATTAAGTAATATAAGTTAAAGTTACCTATAAGTATAATTAGATATTAAGGGGTAGTTATTTTAAGGTCTAAAAGGAAAGAGTCTTATTATATTATAAGTTTATCTATAAGGGATAAAAAGTATATTAAGAGGATTAATATAATTTCCTTATCCTTTAGATTTATATTAGCTTAATATTAATCTAAATATACTTTATAATTAATAATCTTAAGGCTTTATTATATATAGATTACTACTCTCTAAAGGCTATTAAAGGATTAGATTATTATATAGCTACTAAGTTTTAAGGCTAAAGCTCTAATAGGTAGTAAGTAGGGCTCTTATATTACTAGGATATTAGCTTAAGTCTTACCTCCTAATAGTACCTAAAGGGTAGCCCTAGTTTTCCTAATATTCTATTAGATTAATATTATAGATATTAATCCTAAGAAGTATTTATTTTCTCTTCCTTAATATAAGGTAGTTATAATATTAGCTTAATAGTATTAGTATTAAAGGGTTTAATAGGGGTTATTATTATATTAGCTATAAATTCCTTAAAGGTAAACTAAGATTCCTAAGAAATAAAGAAGTTATTAAGGTACTAATTTTACCTAATAGTATTTATACTTCCCTTAGGTTAGCTTAGGCTTAGTCTTAAGGTAGTCTTATTTAGGTTTATTATTCTATATAATACTTTCTTTTATCTAACTTCTATCTATTTATTATTAGTAGGGATTTTAATAGTATTAGCTTAGCTTTATCCTTAGTTTAGTCCCTTAAATTAATAAGGATAGTTCTAATATATAAGTCTTATAGATAAAAGCTTAGTACTTTAAATAGGGTAGCTTTATTATTAGGTAGAATAACTACCTTTATAGTTAGTATAGTAAGTATTAGATTAATCTTACTTTAGGGTATAATTATCTTCTATATAAGAATAAGAGCTATACTAACTATAAGTAGAGTATTTAGAAGAGTAATACTTAATTAAGTAGCTAAAGCTATAGTATTAGTAATATTATTTAAGGTTAGCTAATTTATAAAAAGGAGTAATACTATATTAGCCTTTCTCTTAAACTAAGCCCTTCTTATATAATTAGTCTATTATTAGCTTATTCTTAATACTTAAGTAGAGTAAGATTACCTTTTAGCCTTTAGCCCTATATAGTAGTAAGGCTCTTATAAAAGGGATCCTTAGGTTTTCCTTATAGAGGTTATATAAGAGTTATTCTAGTTTAAGGTTCTTAATAGAGTCTATTTATACCCTTATAGCTATTACTTACTACTATTAATATAAGATTATACCTTCTAGGAAGGCTTCCTTTACTTAGTTTAGATTGCTCTTATAGCATTTAGTAATAGCTTTATTATTAAAGAAGACCCTTTAGTCTCTACTTAAAAGTTAGTATATTACCTTTATATCCTTAGTTTAAATAATAATATTAATAGCTATTATTACTTTAGTGTTTATTTATATACTATAGTCTAAAAAGTTATTATCCTTCTTTAGTCTAATTATAACTTCTTAGGATTAGTTTATTATTAGTATATAAATATAGCTTATTAAGAATACTACTATAGTATAAGTATATCCCTTAGATAATATATTAATCTTCTCTTTAATTTAGTATAGTATTATAGTAGTCTTAGTTTAGAGTATATTAGATTTATAGGTTAGTTTATTTAGGGTTCTATTATTCCTTAGGGTAGAGCAATAGAGAGTAGTTAATTAGATAATTATACTTTTTACTTCTCCTATTAGGAGATATATAATAAGTTAGTTAGTATTATTTAGTAGTATTATTATATTAGGTTTATTTTAATATTAGTATAATCATATCTTAGTATATTAGCCTATTTTATTAGTATTTTCTACTATATAGAGTAATAATAAAAAGCTAGAATAGCTTCTTTCTATTATTACGCTTATATACTAAGCTTAGCTTAAGTTTATTATAATACTTAGGTAGAATTAATAGTCCTAAGTATAATACTAATCTTCTTTCTAATTTTAAAGGTAAATCTATACTAATATAAGTAAAAAGGTCTCTTCTTATTAGAAAGTTATAAAATCTTTAATTATATTATATATATAAACCTAATATAAGAAATATCTATATTAAGAGCTAATAGTATTAACTTTAATTAAATATATCTAATTAATAGATTATATATTTATATATTAATAACTTCTTTAAAGCTAATATAATTTAGTCTTTCTTTAATAAACTTATAGAATATACTCTCTTTATTAAAAGAGAGCTTATTAATTAGATTACTTTATATATAATCTATATTTTAATTATCTAAAATAAATTTATAAAGTTTATTTCTCTTTAGAATAAGTATAAGATCTATATATAAAAGAATTATTAATATATTATTTTTAGGATTCTAATTAATCTTTATTATATATAAGAAGTCCCTAATTAGAATATCCCTTTTAGTAAACTTAAGATAAATAGTAATTAGATTACTCTATATATAATACTTATTATAATTTAAGATATTAATATTAATTTATTTCTTTTAGAAGAAATATATCTTTAGTATATAAATTAACTATTATTAAGTAGATTCTTTTTAAATTCTCTTAATAATTTTAATTAGCTCTTTATATTTATATATATATACTTATAATAATATATTTAAGAATATTAATAAAATAATAAGCTTTCTTTATTATAATTAAGTAAAATCCCTTATAAAAGAGTAAAAAGATTTATATAAATCCTTTTATTATTATATAATACTATATTAATTTAAGTAATTTAGTATAAACTCCTTTAAAGAAACTTTAACTCTTAAGTAAATATATCTCTTTAAGGGGACTCTTTATTATTAGCCCTTTAAGTATAATTTTAAGACTTTTAGAATAAAGAAATTATATAATTATAATAATATTCTAATTTTAAAACCTAATTATTATATATATACTATTTTTTCTTTTATATTAAATACCTTTACTAAATGCCTTAAGTATAATAAGTTAGCCCTATTTAAGAGTTATATATTAGAGTAATTATATAAGGTCTTTTAGGTAGATTAAGGGATTTAAGTTAAGAGTGCTTAATTAGATATATTAAAGGAGGTAAAGTCTCTTTATTTTTAATTAGAGATTTAACTAATATATAAGCTAAGGAATTAAACTAAGGTAGATTAAGAGATTTAGATTAAAAGCGCTTAATTAGGTAGATTAAGTAAATTAGAAGAGTTAAACTCTTACTTTCTTTAATTAAAGATTTAAATAGTATATAAGCTAAAGAATAAGATTAAAAGGGAATAAAAGAACTTAGTATATTTCTTTCTTCTATCTTAGCTTTCTTTATACTATTAGCTTCTAACTTACTAATTACCTTAAACTAAATATATATAACTAACTATTTATTTTAAACCTTTTAATTAATAATTCTATCTTTAGAAAAGAGTTTAATAATTATATAGCCTATATATAAATCTAGATTAAATAGTTAATTAAAGCTAGCTTACTTAAACTATAACTTCTTAAGCTTATATAGAACTTTCTAATTAAATTAATCTTAAAATTTAAATTATATATATTAATTAATCTATTAGCTTATATATTATATATAAGGGTTATTTAATACTTTAAGAGGTATAAGATTACTAAGACCTAAAGAGTATTAATATTTCTCTTAGAGTATTTATTATTATATATATACTAATCTTTATTATTTTCTTTATAAGAAAGAAGCCCTTAAACTCTTTACTTATAATTATAAGACTAATTAACTAAATAAGGACCTTAACTAGATTATTATATACTTTAGTATTTAATTAGTATATTTAGGTAGTTTTCTTTACTTTTAATTAGAATTCCTTTAGAAGGTTATAATTAATAAGGTTATTTATATAATTATAATACTAAAGGGAAGATATAAAAGGAAGAGGATTAATAGTCTAAGTAAGAGCTTAAGGTTTTATATAAGTTAGCTTATTATTAGAATTACTTAAATTAATTAGAGTAGCCTACTTTATATTATAATATAAGTATATATAAAAGCTAAAGATATTTATATATATTATATTATAGGTATCTTAAGACTTTAAGTAGTATTTTACTTAGTAGAGAGTTATTTTTATATATAAGGAAAAGAGAAGAAAGAAGATAAAAGAGAGAAAAGAAAGAAAAAAGAAGAAAGAAAAAAGAAGAGTTTTAATAAGGAGTATTATTACTTTTATAATACTAACTATATAATTATAAAATAGCTATTTATATAAATTCTTATAATAGCTTTAAGTAATAATATATATAATTAGCTAAGTATTAAGGAAATAGCTAATTAAGTAATAATTAGTAATATAATAGCTATCTTACTAGCTAATAGCTAGCTATATAAAGGAAAGTATAAATTTAAAGAATAATACTTAAATTCTTACTTTTTTACTCTTTTTAATATTATTATTATTACTATTATTATTATTATTATTATTATTATTATTATTACTATTATTATTACTATTATATATATATAAGCCCTTAAAGAGATAATTATTAAGATATTAACTTTCTTCCTTAGAGTTATTATAAGTTTATATACTTCTTCTAATATTATCCCCTTATTATATATATATAACTATAAATTATTAATTATATTTATAATTCTAATCTATATAATATTCCTAAGTAAAGCTATTACTTTATATATAACTTCTTTATAATTTACCTTCTTATATAATAACTAATATTCCTTTAGTTTATTACTATATATCTTATATAAGTATTAAGTAAGTATTACCTTTATAAGGTTAATATCTCTACTAAATAGCTCTAGCTATATATTAAAAATATACTATAGTATAAGGTTCTTACTCTATTAGGTTATTTAGTTTACTTCCTTTAAGAGTATATATATTTAGACTAAATCTTAAGTATATAAGACTTATATATAAATACTATACTTATTTAGAGTTATAATATATTATCTCTTTATCCTTACTTATCTTATAAAAGTAAGATATATTTAGATAGGCTAAATATATATATAAGCTTATTCTCTTATTATATTTATCTTTTAGGTTACTTTAATAGCTATTATAATAATTATAAGTAGTTAAATTATACTATTTAGTACTTTAATAGAAATATATATAGTAATAAGTATATATATAATACCTTAAGTTTTATTTAACCTTAGTAAGGTTTACTAAAGGGATTAAGAACCTTTAAAGACCTAATTAAGCTAGAGAAAGATAGAACTTAAAATAACCCTATTAAATTAAGTAAGAAGGAATCCTTATAAGAAGATCTTATTATTCTTAATTAAGGTTTATATAAGTAATATTTCCTTTATCTTTATATATATAGTATATATTATAATATATATTATAGTATATATTATAGTATAGCTAAAGAAGCCTTAATTAAGTAGCCTTATATAAAAGTATTAGAATAATAATTAATACCTTTATATAGTATTCTAAGTTAATAGCTAAAAGTCTTATATAAGACCTTTAATAAAGCGAAAATTAGCTAAATACTATATATTAGTCTTTATTAATAAATATATATATTTAGTTATAATAATGCATACGATTAATAAATTCGCAAAATTAAAAATCCAGGATTTAGGTTATTACACTTTTGGCACTCCTTAGCTAAGGTGCCACCGTATCCATTCCATTTTGAGTCCGGCAGCAGCTAAATTGCCTAGCAGGTGGTGATTGACCCACGGACGTGGAACACGCAAGGCTGGTGCTGACGGAGAGCTAACTTATTACCCGCTGGGAGCTAATTGCGTGGATGCCATCTATATGTAAATGCCACTACGAAGGCTGCAAAGATGAATCCAGGGAAATCGGCCCGGTCTGACTTGGATGAGGACTGCCCAACGGCGTCGTGTAATAGGGGCCGGGCCAGATATCCAGTGTCCAGCCGTTAGGTGAGGAAGATAACCATCACCTCTCCTCCCAAAGCCAAGATAAGTGAAGTTATGGGAAAGCTTTCAATCAGCACACGCAGCGGCCACACAAAACGCAGAAGCACCTGACGGGAGGGTTGTCAGATGCAAGGCACGGGCGCGTACTGTCTCTCAGCAGACTGGGATAATTGGCCGCGAGATTCCCCAAGAAAGAAAGGCGTGTTCCGAGTCTTACGGGAGGGGGAGGGGTGGCGCCATGGAACAGCCGCGGTCGGACTGGGACACACGCAACTGGATATCGATAGCCTTGTCAGACAGTGTGATGTGTGTGTGATGTGACCCGACGTGAGGCTGGATGTTAGTGGTCTCTCCACTGTTCCCGTTCCGCCGTTCGGATCCAATGCCATCGACGCATCACCAACGTCGATACGTCCATCACTCTAGAGCCCCAGCCGAGCACCCAATTCGTCGTGCTTGCAAACCCACGTGAAAAGCCCCTGAGAACATGCTGCATCCGATGTTCTATCTCTGCAGAGCCTGGACTCGTCAGTGGACGGAACGGAACCCCTCAACGGCTCCCGTCCGGCGCAGAAGAACCCCCTGTCGCGGAGGGGTTCCAGTGGATACACACCCTCCCCCTAGCCCCCTAACCAGCCAGCCCCTCCCTGCGGTGAGGCAGGTCGCCCGTGCGCGCGCCGCAGCCTTGGAATGGATCCGTCTTCCCGTCACCACCATGAAAGCGTTACGTCCGGTTTATGTAACGGCATCCGTTTTCTATGGCCAGCCGCGGTGCTTTTCCACAATTCCCCCAGAGTATGACTGTTCGACAGCTCTGAACCGTCTTTTTTTTTTTAATGTTTTCTTGTTCTCTTCCCCGGAATCTGCGTCTTTGACAGTTCCCACTCGACCCCCGTCTGGGGAAGCCATTTTGCCAACGTAATAGACACATGGCATTGAAGGGTGGCCCATGTCTATCTCGACGACATGTCTCTCCCAGAGGGAAATCGTAGATCGGGACCGCTCTTCCAGAAGGAATAAAAGCCCCGAAGCCCCGCCGCCGTTGTCTTCAGATGGCCCTCCCACGTGCGCCACAATGTCGCGGTATCCCGGCAGCCAACGGCTTTATTAGACAGAGAGCTAGCTGGCTGTCTAATCTATGTCGCGGTTGGTTTGCGGATGATGTTATGGCTTGTGTCAGCGCGGAATCTTCTCTCTTTTGCATGGATTCAACCAACAAACAGGGGTTCTCTTCTCTCCTCTCCTTGCCTGTTTACTTCCTAGTGAGCAGTGGCTTTCTCTGGTCCATCCATGGCATCACGACACCCCAGACATCCAACGTCTTGGCCTAGCCGCTACGACAGTCGCCATTGGTTTGCTGGGACCCGAAATCCGCCGTGTCAGTGATATGACTCCGTATCACAGCTCTCAAGACGTCGACTGGCAGACTCGACGCTCTTGGCTGCGAATGCCCAGCTGGCTACTTGTCCCTTCTGGGAATCCCCCCCCTCAGCCACTTCCACCCATCCAACGGCTCCATCTCCGACCCTTAACTGTTGGACGGACTCCCTCGAGAACATCCCGGCCGCCACCACCACTGCTGCTCACGGGCTACTCGAAGCGGCAATCGGGTCCGACAATGCCAAGTTCTTCATCACTTCAGACTTGTCCTCGGTTCGCATGCAAGTAGACCGGCCATCCTCCGTAGCCCCACAGCTGCGGAATGCTCGCCATGCATCCAGCTCTGTCCCTGGCCATGATCCCATGTCTGCATCCGCCTAGCCAACTAGACCAGTTGGTCTGCCCCCGGGAGCAGATGGCGTCCAGGGACTCGATGAGCTAACGCAGCCCTCGACAGCCTGGCGACACCCGGTCTGGATCCAGTTCGTTCCTTCGTTCGTTGGCATCCCTGGGTTCGGAGGTTTGACGTGCAGCCCTCGCCTCTGCTCGCTCGAGGCCTTACTCGAGGCGTGCCGGGGTGCCTTGTCCAGCCTGATAAGCTGCCATCGGTATGCCCCCAGAGCTCGATCCGTTGATCAAGTGTCCCGTCCATCACTATTCCACATGGCAGGAGTTCTTGCGTCTGTCAGTTGTTGTCTGCACATCAGGTTCTTCCATAAACTCATCGACGTTGAGAGCAACTGCTTCTTGACAACTCCATCTACATGCTGAGGTCACCGCCTCGTCCGCTCCTTTGCCAGCCATGTCCATCTACTCAGACGCCCCCGCGCGGCGGCCCTTCAGCGACGACAAGCCCACGCTGCTCGTGTCCTGGTGGATCACCATCTTCTGCTTCGCCATCATCATCCTCCGGCTGAGCGGCCGCTACGTGCGCGTCGAGAAGCTGCTCCGCGAGGACAAGATCGTCGCCGTCGCCATGCTGCCGCTGCTGCTGCGTGCCGTGTGCGTGCACTTTGTCCTGCGGTATGGCACCAACAATGTCAACCTCGAGGGCGTTGATATGGCGCAGGAGGAGATTGATAGGAGGGTCATTGGGAGTCGCCTCGTCATGGCCAGTCGTGTGTTTTATGCCGCCGTGTAAGTCTTCATTTCCACGCCCCTTATATACACCATCTAATCATTTACCTTTGCTCTTAGTCTGTGGATCATCAAGTACACAACGCTGGAGTTCTTCAGCCGTCTCGCCGGCGCAACGCGGAAGAAGTCCCACGCGGCCATCATCGTCGCCATGCGCTGGGCCCTCGGCCTCAGCTTCATCGCCGTCGTCGTCAGCGACCTCGCCGAGTGCCAGCCCTTCGCGCACTACTGGCAGGTGACGCCCGACCCGGGCCCGCAGTGCCGGCAGGGCCTGGCGCAGATGCTCACGATGGGCGTGTGCAACGTGGCGACGGACCTGGTGCTCATCGCCTTCCCGATCCCCATCATCCTGTCCAGCCAGATCGCCCTCAAGCGCAAGGTGCTGCTGGTGATGCTCTTCTGCCTCGTCTTCGTCACCGTCGGCATCACGCTGTACCGCATGCCCACCATCGTGCGCCGCGGCGGCGTCCAGGTCGACCGCACCATGTGGGCGTCGGTCGAGATCCTCGCGGCCACGGGCGTGGGCAACACGGTGGCGCTGGGGTCGTTCCTGCGCGACAGCGGCGTCAAGCGCAAGAAGTTCAAGGGCGACAACAGCTACTCGGGCTACTCGGGGTCGCGGTCGCAGCCCACGCGGCTGACGCGGACGGCCGTGAGCCGGTGGGAGGAGGAGGACGACGAGCGGGAGCGGGCGGCCGGGCTGGCGCGGCCGGTGAAGACGACCGAGGGCATCTGGGCCAGCAGCGGCGCGTCACACACCACGGCCGACTCCATCTCCAAGGAGGAGGACGTCCGCAAGGACTCGTCCGGCGACCGGCCCGTGAGTCCCACGCAGAGCCACGACTCGCTCATCACCCGCGACCAGCTGCAGCGTCCGGCGTCGGTGGTGGTCGTTGCGGATGCGAGGGAGCTGCAGCGGGGGAACACGACTACGATCCGTAGCGAGAGAGGGTAAAGGTTTGTAGACATATCAGCGTGATGGACTTATACTTGCAATGTTTAATATTGAGCGACATGACACTCTTAAAGTTACGATCTAGATTCAACCGATTTACTGTCACTCACTGCTCTGGTCCTGTTCCTATAATCTGCGTATCTGGTGCTGCGCTGCCATTATCACAGACCTACTACGCGTGGTGTTGTCCACCTCACAGCCGCCACTAACACGCCATGCCTCCTCTCCACTATACGCACCCAGACTATCGACAGGCAACTCGGCACGCCTCGTCCAAAGAAGACCACTTCTTGCTCTGTTAGCAGCTGAATGCCCAATTCCTGTACGTAATAGCGAGCCGCGGGGCGTCAGGGACCATCGCAAAGCCCCGGGGCGTCAGGGACCATCGCAAAGCCCCGGTTTAAGTAGGCTGGCGATGCTATGTTTCCCCGGGTTCCCACCGCTTCTCAATCTCTCGTCCCCTTTCCTGTCCCCCCTGCGCCTTTCTTTTTTATCGATCTGGCGTCGCGATAGCAAAAGGAAAGAAACGGCCAAAAAAAAGCCAAGACATGTCGCAAGCGTTATGCGACAGGGGTGAAGCACCTACCTAATCGAGGCACACAGGGCTTGCAAATAGCGTCTGGCGCTGTACCACCTACGTATCGCGACGTTTGATGGATGGATGGATGGATCGCCAGGGGCATGCACATGGCCAGGGGGGAGGGGCGTGTGAGATGTGGGCTTTTCGGACGGCGTGAGGGAAGTCATCATGCGTTCCATGTGGTTCTGGACATGGGACATGGGACCCTGGATTCTCTCTCTTGATGGGTGAGATGGATCTCATAAGTGATGGCCGCGCTATTTGGGAAAGCCAGAGAAAAAGACGGTTCTCGCAATCAATCCATCAGCGGTGGTTTGGGCAATAAGAGGACGACGGGGCAGACGAGACGACGACCGTGGGTGAGGTAATTAACAAGAGCACCGGCTATCCGTCTCTATTGTCTCTGTCTCCGTCTTGTCTTCTTTCTGTCTCTCTCTCTCTCTTCATGGTCCATTGTCCATTACAATCCCCATTATTCATTATCCATTATCCATCCCTACCCCCATTCCCTTGCTACCTACTAGCCCACTGTTCTCTCTAAGCCGGCTGTCGCTCTTTACTTCCTTCATCCATCAATAACCTGCGCCCACTCCCTCTCTCTCTCTCTCTCTCTCTCTCCCCCCCCCATTCCCGACAGCTCGGCCCGGCACGAATCCTCCCAAGTCGCCATCCCATCGTCCATATCTCGTCGCAATCCTTCCGTCCTGCATCGCATCGCCCCTTGCCTGGTCGACTTTTTCCCCTTGACCCGGACAATCGACAAAGACAAAAACGCCACTTGCGCCTTTTCCGCTCCAAAACGCCGGCTCGGACTTTTTTAGTCCTTCCAGAAGCCTTTTCGAAGCATCGCCTAGCAAATACGAATACTCCCGAGACTTGTCTTGGGTTTTTAGTTGGTGTCGCAAGACTACAACACGCCACGCTTCGCTGGCATATCATATCGCATCACATCGCATCACCCCTAACCCGGGACATTACTTGCATCGTTGATGCTTTTTTTCTTCCTTTTTCCGTCTTGCCCCCCAGCATCTATCCCTCCGACGATCCGTTACAACCCCACACACGTGACGTAACGTGACGCACGTACATCCATCCATCCATCCATCCATCCAACCGCCACGATGAAGGGCGACATCGTCCTCACGCGCGACGTCGAGGTGGTCGAGATGAAAGACCTCAGCTCCGGCTCCGGCCCCGACGACAAGGGAGCCTCGTGGAACATCTCCGCCAACAAGGCCGCCGAGCCCGCCGACTGGATGGACGGCTTCCGCCGCGCCGAGCGCCGGCCCGTCAAGGCCCGCGACGGCGCCTACCAGTACCAGCCGTCGCCGCCGCCCACCGTCCCCGGCGACCGCCACTATGACCTCCGCGCCGCAAATGCGAAGACGGCCAGCACGGCGTTGGCCCGGGAGCTCAAGGGCCGGCATCTCCAGATGATTGCCTTTGGCGGCGCCATCGGAACCGGCCTGTTCGTGGCTTCCGGGCCCGCGCTGTTCAAGGGCGGGCCGGCCACTGTTCTCCTCGCCTATCTCCTCGTCGGCGTCATGCAGTACTGCACCATGCAGGCCCTGGCCGAGCTGTGTGTGTTGTTCCCCATCGCCGGATCCTTTTCTGCCTACTCGACGCGGTTCCTCGATCCGTCATGGGGGTTTGCCATGGGTTGGAAGTAAGTCTGGACCTCTTTATACCGTTACCAGGTCGTCTATACTCAAGCTAACCTCCTCAGCTACTGTCTGCAATGGCTCTTCACTCTGCCTCTGGAAATCATGGCCGCCGCCTTTACCATCACCTACTGGAACGAGGCCCTGCCAAAGGCCATCTTCGTCACCATCTTCCTGATCACCATTGTCGTCATTAACCTCTTCGGCGTCAAGGCATACGGTGAGGCCGAGTTTGTCTTTTCCATCATCAAGGTCACTGCCGTCATTGGGTTCATGTAAGTCCAGTCTATCCTCGGATCTTTACAACTCAACCTTCTAACAACCCAGCCTCCTCGCCATCGTCATCAACATCGGCGGCCAGCCCGAAAGCGGCTACATCGGCGGCATGTACTGGCGCAACCCCGGCGCCTTCAACAACGGATTCAAGGGCTTCTGCACCGTCCTCGTCACCTCGGCCTTCTCCTTCAGCGGCACCGAGCTCATCGGCCTCGCCGCCGCCGAGACGGCCAACCCCCGCAAGTCGCTGCCCACCGCCATCAAGCAGGTCTTCTGGCGCATCAGCATCTTCTACATCGTGGCACTGATGCTCGTCGGCCTGCTGGTGCCGTCCGACGAACCGCGGCTTATGGGCGGCAAGAGTGATGCCGATGCCTCGGCGAGTCCGTTTGTCATCGCCATCGAGAGCGCGGGTGCCACCATTTTGCCTAGTGTCATGAACGCCGTCATTCTCGTCGCCGTCATCAGCGTCGGCAACTCGGCCGTCTACGGCTCGTCCCGAACGCTGGCGGCGCTGGCTGAGCAGTCCCACGCGCCCAAGATCTTTGCCTACGTCGACAAGCAAGGCCGACCTCTGATGGCCATCATCTTCGCGTCCTGCATCGGCCTCCTCGCCTTCTTGGCAGACTTGTCCTTCCACGACACCATCTTCAACTGGCTGCTGTCCATCAGCGGCCTGGCGTCGCTCTTCACCTGGGGCAGCATCTGCCTCTGCCACCTGCGGTTCCGCCAGGCGTGGGGCTTCACGTCGCGCTCGCTGGAGCAGCTGCCCTTCCGGTCCAACGTGGGCATCTGGGGCTCGTACTTTGGGTGCATCGGCTACGCGCTGGTCATCATCTCGCAGATCTGGATCGCCGTGTCGCCGATCCCATCGGCGGACCAGGACACCACCACGGCGGGCATGGTGCAGACCTTCTTCCTGCGCGTCATGGCCATCCCTATCGTGTTGGTCTTCTACGTCTGCCACAAGTTGTGGTACCGCACGCGGATCGTGCGGGTCGACGAGATGGATGTCGAGACGGGGCGGCGGTACTTCCGGACGCACATCTCGTCCGAGGAGGAACGCGAGGAGAGGATGAGGTGGCCCATGTGGAAACGAGTGTACCGTCTACTGTGCTAAAAGTATTTGCGTGTGTGGTTTTTTGCTTCATTGCGGATACGTCCTGAATGATTGGGCATGGATGGATATTGCTTATATATGTTTGCTTTATAGCAGAGCAAAGGAGTTGGAGGATTTGTGCTAGATTAATACCACCAGCGGCCACCGGAATTATATATATAATGAATTACAAATTAAATACAGCTCAGTGTCATACAATGCATCTAGATGGAATGGTGAGTCTGGATGGCTCCACTGAGCTCTGCCCCACAGAATTTTCCCCGAAGCTCAAGCCAACACCTGACGTAAACGTTCCACAGCGCGCGCAGCCAACTCCATCTCCAACTTCCATCACACAACCTCCCAATTCCTCCTTCGCTTTCGCCACCGCTGGAACAATGGACGGTCTCGATGAATTCGAAAAGTCTCTGGCTGCGAGCAAGGCAGAGCGCGACCAGGAGGAACGCAGCCGGGAGGATCGACGCCATCGCAAACACAGGCACCATCACCGTCACGAGTCGGAGCGAGACGGTGACAAGGACAAAGATAAAGATAAAGATAAAGAGAGGCATAGACACCGCCGCCATCGGGAAGACGACGACGATGGCCACAGACACAAGCGCTCGCGCCACTCCCGCGACGACAACGACGACGGCGAGCATCAATCCCGCCACCGCCATCGCGACCACAAGACAGACTCAAAACCAGACCTCCCCGTTGACGATGAGAAACCACCTAGCGACGATGCCTCACAGGCCGCCGAGCCCCTCGTCCGAGACTCCTGGATGACGGCGCCCTCGTCCATCACCATCGACTACGTCCACCGCCCGGACAAAGCCTCCAAAGCGCCCGAACCCAAACCCGAATCCAAGCGCGTCGTCTCCAAGCGCGAGCTCAACGTCCACATCGAGGAAATCAACGACGGCAAGACGCTGGACGAGCTCGACATCCCCCGCGAGCGCACCGTCGACTACAGCTTTGGCGACGCCGGATCTTCCTGGCGCATGACCAAGCTGCGCGCCGTGTACAGCCAGGCCGAGGACGGACAGCGCTCCATTGAGGACGTGGCCGTGGAGCGGTTTGGGAACCTGCAGGACTTTGACGACGCGCGTGAGGAAAAGGTCGAGATGGAGCGGAGGAAGCTGTACGGCGCTGGGTTCAAGGGCACTGACAAGCCGACCGGTGAACTGTACCGAGAGCGACTGGAGCAGCAACGCAAGGATGAGCCGCCGCCTCCATCCGAGCCCGCGCACACAATTCTTCAACACGACGACACTCCAGCCACCCCCGTCCTCGACCAGACCGCCCTCAACCGCCTCCGTGCTCAGATGATGAAGGCCAAGCTCCGCCGCGCCCCCAACGCCGCCCAGCTCGAAGACGAATACAACCGCGCGGCCGCCGCCTCGGCCCAACGCGGCCCCACCTCCTCGGCCGTCGTCCTCGGCGTCATGGACAACCGGCAGCTCGCCGGCTCCCGCGCCGAAGCCAAGCCCGTCGACACCAAGCGCGGACGCGAGCGCGGCACCGTCGAGGAGAACGCCGACATGACCATCGAAGACATGGTGCGCGAGGAGCGCCGCACCAAGGCCCAGCCCGGCGGCGAAGGTCTGCGGCTCGCCGAGCGCATCGCCAAGGATGCCAAGTTCGGCAACGACCTCGAGTACATGGACGACAACGCCGAGAAGCTCGCGCGCCGCGTGCACAAGAGCGAGCTCAACCTCAAGAACATGGCCGTCAGCGACTTCCAGAAGATGAACCGCGTGCTCGAGGCCTGTCCGCTGTGCCACCGCGAGGACACCAACACGCCGCCCGTGGCCCCCGTCGTCGCCCTCGGCACCCGCGTCTTCCTCACGCTGGCCACGGAGCCCGAGGTCAGCCCCGGCGGCGCCGTCATCGCGCCCGTGGCCCACCGCCGCAACCTGCTCGAGTGCGACGACGACGAGTGGGAGGAGCTGCGCAACTTCATGAAGAGCCTCACGCGCATGTACCACGACCAGGGCCGCGAGGTCGTCTTCTACGAGAACGCCGCCGCACCGCACCGCCACCCGCACGCGGCCATGGTCGCCGCCCCGATCCCCTACGCCGACGGCGCCACCGCCCCGGCCTACTTCCGCGAGGCCTTCCTGTCCGCCGATGAGGAGTGGTCCCAGCACGCCAAGGTCGTCGACACGGCCGCCCGGGCTCGCGACGGCATGGGCCGCGCCGCCTTCCGCCGCAGCATCGCCAAGGAGGCGCCGTACTTCCACGCCTGGTTCACCCTTGATGGTGGCCTAGGCCACATCGTCGAGGACGCGGGGAAGTGGCCCCGCGGCGACCTGTTTGCGCGCGAGGTGCTGGGCGGTATTGTTGGTGCCGAACCACATATTATCAAGAAGCAGGGGCGGTGGACGAGGGGGGACGCGCGGGTTGAGGCGTTCAAGAGGGGGTGGAGGAAGTTTGACTGGACGAGGATGTTGACCGAGGAGGCATGATGTCCCATGTCAGGTCAAGTGTGTACTATGCAGCGTAGGAGTCTGCCCGGTCAAGGATTAATCAATGGACAAGGACGAATATAATGAATAACCATGTCAGTATCTCACAACTCGACTCGACTCCATAATGTGTCCATCCAAGTCCTTGGTGCGCTCCCAGCCACAAATGTAATTAAGACATTAACTCTACTTTGGACTTCAAGTCCTCCAGATTAGTCATACATGGTTTAGAATTAACATGAGCGCATTCATCCCGCTTGACGTGAGCTTCGACGGCCTTGTCCCGACTCTTCTCGGCTCGTTCCACCCTGTCCAGGCCTTGATCGCCTCTCGGCAGTGCGTAGATGTCTCCGTCCTCGGGAAAAGTAGAAAACCGCCGCGCTGATATGTGTGATATTACGTCCGTCCCCGGATCGCCGCTCATCTCCCCAATGTCCCCCGCCGCCCCCGATCCCGATCCCGTCGTCCGTCGGCGCCCGTCACCTTCATCCAGTCCTCCCACTCCTTGCTCATCTCCATCAGGACCGAGCCCATGACGCTGGCGCTGGCCATGAGCCCGTGGCCCTCGCCCTCCAGCACGCGCACCTCGCAGCGGCGCATCGTCTTGCCCAGCCACTTGACGTTGTCGACGGGCACGCGCGTGTCGCGGCTGCCGTGGTGGATGACGACGGGCCGCGTGATGTCGACGTAGCGGAAGCCGATGGTGTGTCGGCGTTCGAGGCACACGAGCAGATCCACGGCCGGGTTCGCGCCCGTCGTCGCCAGCTCCCAGATGGCGTGTGTCAGCCGCAGGTCGTACGTCATCTGGCGCTCCTTGTCGGCCATGGCATCCTGGGCCGCGGCCAGCACCGCCGTCTCGCCGTTCCTGGTGGCGTGAGGCGGATGCATACGGTCCATGTTCTCCGTCGCGTTCGGCGCTTCCATCGGGGCATCGCCGCCCAGCAGGCCGTTCGGTGACTTGCCGTAACCGTCCATCCCGATGTTCTCCTTGTCCAGGCTCGGCGTCACGTTTCGATTCGCGTGGCCGTCCTTCCCGCTGGCGTTGGCCTTGCGTTTTGACCGCCGCGGGTTCTTGGGGAGGGAGCTCGTGATGGAACTGCTGGTGGCCGTCATGAAGCTGCTGTTGGCCGCCTTGAGCAGCGGCGTCGGGAGGGCGCGGAGGATTCGTTGCGACGTCGGGATGGCGTTCGTCGGCGGGAGCGTCTGCGACGTGCCAAACACGTTCATCTGGGACGGAGGGATCCACGGCGCCAGTAAGTGAATTCTGCCGCGGATGTGTTGAGGCATCCGCAGAGCCGTGGCGAGAGCATAGATTGCGCCGGCCGAGTGGGCGAGAATGGAAAACTTGGTGATCTTCAACGCTTGGCAGATAGCATAGACGTCATCTGGAATCAGTTAGCACATGTCATGGATATCTCAGCACATCACTTACCAGGCCAGCTCAGCGGCGTGGCGGTCCCGTCCGAATACGGCTCGCTGTCTCCCACGCCAGGTCGGTCCGGGGTGATCAGACGCAGCTTCAGCGTCAAGGCGAGCTCGTCGTAGAAGGCGGTGATGTATCTCGTCAAACCCATGCCCACGCAGCAAAAGACGGCCGAGCCCTCCGAGTCGCCCACCTCAGAGAAGGAAATCACACGGCCTGTCTGCGGATGCCTGATCTTCTGCGACAAGCGCGGCGAGCAGAGATAGGACTCGACGGCGTCGTCAACCGAGTCGGCGGACTGCGGGCGCTCGTATCCCGCGGGAATGGGGTTGTGGTTGTCGGGCGTGACAGATTCTTGGCTGCGCTCCTCGGGTCTGGTTAGAGGAGCCGAGAGACGCTTCAGCCTCGAGCTGCTGCGCTTCATCTTGACTCCATCGGGCGGATTGGGGCTCTGGTGTCCCGATCGGCGACGAGAATTGCGCTCGCCGCTTGGGTTTCGACGACGGCCCTGAGCCACAGCCGGGAATGGCGCGCCTTCGTCCTCGTCGTCTTCTCCCGGAAGCAAATCGTCTCCAACATCGAGGAAGCTCCGACCAGCCATAGTCTTAGTCCTCGTTGGTGAGGCAGAGTCTTCGAAGCCATAGATGGGCGACTTGGCGGATGCCCTCAACATATCCTGGTCAGAATGGCGCTTTCTCCTGCCATGGTCGCGAGATCGACCATGTTCCTCGCCCTCGGGGATAGCATCGCTCGGTCCGTCGCTGTCACGCTTCGATCGTCGGGCGCTCGACCGCTTGGCACTCTGCGCCGGCCTCCTCAGGCTGGAATCGCGGTTCGGAATGGCACAGGGACTCTCCAAGGGGCGTTCGAGAGCGCGAGCGCGAGAGCTGTGCAGGTTTGGTTCCTCGTGGATAGCCGTCTCGGCGAAGAAGGGATCCCCTCGACCGCCGGAGTGGGTGCTGCTCCCGGTCGTCAAGCCCGGGGCAGAGGAAGAGGTCGGCAGGCCACCCGAGGCACGCTTGCGCTCGACCTCCCGCTCGCGGAGCTGCTCCTTGGAGCTCATGTACATGAGTCCCTTGGAGCTCCTGTTCGTCTTCTTGCCCCAGCTGTCATGCGACCGTTGGTGGTTCAGCTCGGGGGTGGGCAGGGAGCGTCGTTCGATGGAGAGGTTCCCGATGCTCTGGGTGTCGTCGTTCTTGTCGACAGAGGAGCCCTTGGACGAGGGGCGCGAGGTGCTATTACGGATAAAGGAGCGAAGGCCGCCGGAGTTGTCGCGACTGGGGCTTCTCGGGCTCTTGGGGCTCTTGGTTGCGGTCAGGGGCGAGTAGCCGCTCGGGGGCTTGGAGGTGCGGATGACGGGCGGGCAGGCGGCAAGGTCGTCGAGGGAGACGGCGGCCTGGCGGAGGTCGTCGGGGTTGAGGGGAGTGAAGGCGCCGTAGTCGACGCCGAAGCTGCCGTGGCGATAGCCGGGACCGGGGACGTGGCCGTGGCCGTGGCCGTGGCCGTGGCCGTGTCCGGGACTGGTGGGGACGGAGAGACTGGTCGGGGACGCCTCGAAGTGCGAGTTTGCGGGCTTGGAGATGACGCTCAGGCTGGTGATGAGGTTGGAGATGACCTCGGGACTGGCGGGAGGCATGCCATCGCGCTTGGAGGCGGTGGCCGGATGGAAGGACCGCGGACGGCCGTGGTGCCGGTTGCGGGTCGGGATAGGGGGCGCATCGGCGGGATCGAGGTGCTCCATGGCTGGGGAGTCGAGTCAGTCAGGCAGCGGGTTAAGCGATCAGCTAGACTGGTAGACTAGAGCAGGCGTGTTCTGCGCGATGTGCTGGGTGGTGGTGTTGGGCGGCAGCGAGGCTCGTTCGTTGGGTGGGAAGTGGTCCAGACGCGATGCAGGCGCACGAGTTGCAGAGTGCAGAGTGCAAGGTGCAGCGGGACGTCGATGTCTCGTTGGAGCGGGCTCGGATTTGGGTTGTCCTTGTTGAGAATGAATCGTCGAATGGATCTGATCGCAGCGCAGGTTGGGTGCGACGATGCGTCGTCGGCGCTGCGCTGCACTGCACTACCTCGACTTGACGAGACTCGGGCGCTGGAGATGGGATGTCTTGTTGGTGTTGAGTGCAAAGCAGCGGAGGGTACGCGGAGGTTCCTGTGGCAGTTGGCGTAGCACCCGGACCCGGGTTTTGGTGGAGAAAATTAGGTTGGTGGAGCCCTGGGTGGAGAAGGAAAAGGGAACCTATGGAAATGTGGTTCGGTGCCGGAGACACAAGACATCCGGGGAGGGATAAGAAGGAAGGAGGCCGAGGGAAGGAGAATATTAGAGGCAGAGACGAGACAGTGAGACAAACTGAGACGGCAGCCGAGACGGAGAGATGAGAGGAGAATGATGAAAGTGAGGGAGAGACACGGAACAGACAGACAGTGTTTGAGCGGGCCGGAAATCTGAATGATTCCGGCGGACTGAGTGACTGCTGGGGTTGGGGCTAATACGACAGTGGCGTCGTTGCTTTTAATCCGTCTTGTCTGTCCCGAGACAGAAAGACATGACAGTACCAGATATGAACTCTCAAACTGGAACAAAAAAGCAAGCAAGGACAGCAAGGTTAATTACACACAGGATGGATCGCCGCAAACTAGTCCGTAGAGCGGAGAGAGACGCAGAGAGCGAGTACGAAGCATCAGGTAAGGGGTTCATTCATTAGCGGATGCCACAGCCACTGGCTAGGTACCTAAAAAGGACGCCCAACATCACTCACACTGACCGAGACAACTTCTCAAGAGACAACATGGGGTTCAATGCATCAAACATTCAATTCCCTATCCGATACGTACAGCACCTTACCTATATATCGTCTACTAGCCGCCTGCAACGTCCTGCACGCTGCACATGCAACATTGATGGCGGCCGCCTATTCGTGCCTGACATGAGGATCGATGCAGGGGCGCTGTACGTCAAGTCGCGGGTGCAAAACCGCCCGTTGGTCCAAGCTCCCTCCGCGGCCCCAACCAAATGAGACAATTCGATTGTTCACCTCAGCCTCTGAAAAGCGAAGGGAATCAATTAAGTAGGCTGTAAGGTGAGAACAAATTTACCCAGGAATACAATCAAGCTTATTCCCAATTCGCTGTGAAGTACAGAGCAGTCAGTAAGTACGAATACTCAGTAGAGGTAAGCAATCACGCCCTGTGGAGGCAACTATGCAGCAGTGGAGTGAGCGAAGGCACCCGACATCTCCGCAGCCCCGTGGCCAGCAGGGATGCGTTCCAGGGGGTCTCAGGGGGTCGCTCTTTTTCCCACTTTCATCCATTGTTCTCAAGCTGAAGGGAGAGAGAAAGCAACGGCTGATGGGCCTCAGTGGAGCTCCCGTCCGCTCCGGTGGGAACGCAGTCCGCTGATCTCCCGTAGAGCTTTGAAGTTTGTCGACGCTTTAATTCTCTGGGAGGCCATTTACTTTTGGACGGGAGCGGTTCCGTAAATTTGCGTCGATCCGGTCCGAAAGAGGTTTGGCATTCATCAATCCACTGTCTGTCACCCAGCTGTCATTCTTGGCTTATTCCGCCTTCGCTGTTAGAGAGCCTGACGCTGACATGAAGGTGGAGCAAGAAGCCTTCTCGAAGTTCCTCCGACTTATT
This sequence comes from Neonectria coccinea, assembly GCA_019137265.1. Taxonomy (NCBI): domain Eukaryota; kingdom Fungi; phylum Ascomycota; class Sordariomycetes; order Hypocreales; family Nectriaceae; genus Neonectria; species Neonectria coccinea. The sequence goes on from WPDF01000220.1 coordinate 26,749, forward strand.
GCTGACTAACCCTCTTCAGGACCAGTCGATAATTAATGGCAATGGCTTCGATTAGTGGCGAACTGGACACTCATTTCACAGGCACAGCTCTAATGCCAGTAGTAAAATCGTGTGTATCCATCTCAGAATCGTGGATGGCCAATTCAATACTGACGTTCCTGCTCGCAGTTACACTAAACTCACAATTATCCGACTCGCCCAAATTGCTCGACTCAAAGGTCGCACATTGCGCAACAGTAACGGCACAAGCAAGTGTCACAGAGCCCGTACGACAGTATGTTCCTTCCGCTACGATCATTATACTAACCTGGATTAGGTATGTACTCTATCCCGGAGTACGAATCCCTAGAACCCAACCATCACTGGAAGCCACCAACCATCGCCAATTCAACCCAACTTGCCCAACACTGACCATCATCTCACCATGTCCACGTCGACGCGTCCTCCATCTCATCTCGCCGCTCACCCGAACCGCGTCTGATTGCCTGTAATTAACCCATCCACTACCGCAACACCCTTGTTCCCTGCGCCCCTGTATGGATCCCCTCGCTCTTCTCAAAATCCTTTTCTGCGCTTAAAAACTCCGTTTCCGTAGGGCTGGATTGGATTGGAGGTACGTACCGTCTCTACGTCATCGGTCCCGGTGCCATGCTCGACGTCATGATGGCAGGTGGATGTGCATCTCACGCTCCATAGGTATAATAAACTTGATGCTTGGTTTTTCACTTGTCACTCATAGTAATAAATGCATCCATCGGCAGAATCAGAATCTATTCTTTATTCTCCATCTGTCTAATGGTCCCTCAACACCATCCTTAACATCACCACCACCCATCATCATGGACGTCCTCCTCTCCCTCCCACTTGCCTCCTACCTCCTCGCCCCCTCCTCCACATCCTGGTCCACGTCCCTCAACCTCCTCTTCTTCTACATGACCTGGACCACGCTCATCCTCTCGCACTCCCCGCTCCGCATCCGCATCGTCGGCACCCTCGCCATCCGCCTCGCCCTGTGGCTCCTCCCCTCGCTGCTCTCCCTGCTCTTCGACCTCGGCCTCCCCAGCCTCGCCGAGTCCCTCAAGTTCGGCGGCCGCTCCGCCCTGCCGCCCCGGAACGCCCGCGTCCTCGCCCGCCAGCTCGCCCTCGCCCTCGCCAACCTCGCCGTCCTCTCCGCCGCAGAGGCCGCGTCCAGCTTCGCCTCCGCGGCCGTCTTCGCCGAGAACGACTTCCGCACCAGCTCCGCCCTGCCGCTCCCCTGGCAGCTGGCCAAGCACGTTCTGCTCCTCCTCTTCGTCCGCGAACTGATCCACTACCCGGTGCACCGGTACGCTCTCCACGGCGACTCGGCCGTCGCCCGACTACACGCCCGGTACGCCCACGCCCGCGCCGCCGCGCCCTACAGCCTCCAGCTCCTGACCGACCACCCGGTGCCGCTCCTCCTGCACCGCTTCGTGCCCGTGTACCTCCCAGCGCTGGCCCTCCGCCCTCATCTCCTCACGTACTTCGTCTTCCTCTCGCTGTGCACCGCGGAAGAAACGATGGCCATGTCGGGCTACTCGGTCGTCCCCGGCATCGTCATGGGCGGCATCTCGCGGCGCTGCGCCATCCACTACGCCGGCGGCGGAACCTCCAACTACGGCGCCTGGGGCTTGCTGGACTGGGTGCACGGCACGAGCCGCGGCGGCGATGTGCTGGAGGATGTCAAGGCCGAGGCTGACAAGCACCAGCTCAAGGCCCGGTCGGCGAGGAAGGCAGACAGCGGCGCGAGCGCGATTCAGAATGGGATTGAGGCGTTGAGGAATGGGGGAGGAAACGGACCCAGGAGAAGTCCGAGAACACGATCGGCCAAGAAGTCTTCTTGAGCAACAATGTGAACCGACATGAGATATGAGATATGTCTTCTTTTTGGGATCGGCTCTGTATTTACTTGACTTCAAAAGCCGTTGCTGTTTGTGTTACCATATCGTGACTCCAGGTAGTCATTCCTTTTTACTTCCCGTCATGAGACAAATTCGTGTCCTCCACTCTATCGTGCAATCCATCTTGGCTCTTGAGAACCACCCACAACCACGTCTATCCAACCTATCCAAGAACCCGGTAATCCTAGTTATACGCCATCTTCTTCCTAAACCACGCCAACGTCTCCAACCCGCTCTGCACCCTCATCCCGATCCTCGCATCCAAGTAATACGCCTCCCACACCTTGACGACGTCCAGCTGCTTCTGGCACTCGTCGAACTTCTCCCGTCGGTACGCCGCCACCTCGTCCACCGTGCCCGCAGGCGGGTTGCAGCACTCTACCCAGGCGATGGAGGCCACTTCGTAGTTGCCCGCGGCTTGGACGTAGTCGTCCCTGGTTGGGCCTTTAAAGGCGGATCTTGTATCAGATTAGTACATGGGTTGCTGGATATCAGAGGGGAGAACTCACTTGTCTTGCTTTAGGATGTGCTCGTCCAGGAGAACCCTCGCTTCATCAAACTGGTCCATCTTCTTCAACAACGTCGCATTCAGAAGCGCCCAGATGCCCATCTCGTCAACCTCCTTCTTAATGGCCTCCACCAAGTCCTCCTTGGCAGTACACCGCTCCCACTTCAAATTCGCCATCCCGCGCTCCAGCTCAACAGGCCCCATTCGCTTGGGCCCGTTCCACATGTACGCCATCTCCAGCGCAGGACTGGGCCCGATGGCATCCGCCAGGTCGACGCCAGCAACCTTGGCACGGTCCTCCCACTTCTGGATCTTGCGGTGCAGATATGACTCGATGGGCAGCTGGCGCGCCATGAACTTCTTCCGCCCCACGACCGACGGCGCCTTGCGGAAGAAGTCCTCCGTCTTGGTCTTCTGCCGCCGGGCCTCGTCCTCGTCGCCGCTGTGCCGGGCGTCGCGGTACAGCTCCAGCGACGCGGACCCGGCCATGTAGTAGTATAGCGCCGGGCTCCAGTCGTTGACCTCCAGACACCGCAGGAAGCAGTCGCGCATGCCGTTCCAGTCCTGCGTGAACATGTAGCTGATGGACAGCTCGAAGTTGTTGACGGCGGCCACCTGCTTCATCCTGGACGGCTCGCCCGTGGTCAGGATCTCGATGGCCTTGGGGAGGTTCTGCTCGTTGGCATGCTGCCTGGCCTCCTCGACGCGCCACAGCCTCGAGTCGGGATACCGCAGCCGCATCGACGCCAGCAGCTCGTCGCACTTCTCGCGCGGCGGGCCGACCACGTCCGCGTGCTCGTCAAAGTCCCTCTGGTCGGGCAGGATGTCCACGACGCCCAGCAGCCCGTTGTAGTAGGCCAGCAGGATCATGGCCGAGATGGCGCCGTTGACGTTGGTGTAGGCCGTGGAGCGCCAGAGCATGCGCACGCCGCGCTCGCGGTCGCCGCTGAAGCCCACGACGGACAGGATGCGCGAGAAGGCTGGCGGGACGAGCGTCAGGATCAGGAGCAGGATGCCGAAGCACATGTTGGCGCCCGAGTGCACGAAGACCTCGAGCGGGTTGTCCAGCAGGACTGTGTCGGAGGTGACGAGCTTGGAGTTGATGTGGAGGGGAGACGGCGGCCGGTCGTCAGGGGTCTTGTCGCCGGCCGTGCTCCCCTCGGGCGTCGTCACCGTAGTCGACGGATCCGTAGGGTTGGCCGGCGTCTGAAGCCCCGAGGAAGCATCCTTGGCGTCGAGGGAGTTGGTGTTGCTGCTCGCACCGTCGTCATCCGCCGCCCTCTCAGCCAGCGCCTTCTCCTCGGCGGCGATGATGGCATCGAGCGTCAAGAAAGCCTTGCGCAGCTTATAAAAGCTCTTCATGGCCTCGATCAAGCTCTCATGCAGCACACCCACCACGGCGCCCATGAGCTGGGTCTCGGCGCGCACCAGCTCGAACTCGGTGCCGGGCGGGTACAGCCTGCTCCCGGCGCGGCCCCGGCCCCGGCGCTGGGCCTTGCGGAAGTCGGCGGCGGAGCGGGCCTCGCACTCGTCCAGCTTGGCGGTGGTGTCGGCCATGACGTCCTTCTCGAAGCCCAGCACCGACCGCATGAAGATGGTGACGGCGAGGCCCAGCTGGTGGAACGACGAGTCGCCCGTCTGCAGCCGCTCCCACGCGCCGTCGATGTCGTCATTCATGATGAGCGCCGCCGAGTTCATGGCGTCGTCGATGTCCTCCATCTCCTTGGCCACGTTGTCGCGCGACGAGTCGCCGTCGCTGACGGAGGCGTCGTCGGGCTTTGCGCCGGAGCGGAACCAGCCAGCGAGTCGACTCATGATGTTTTTTTCTTTCTTTCTCTGTGTATTTGTGTGTGGTGTTGAGGCTCGAAACCCGATGACGGTCCAGTTGTCAAGGCTTTTTCCCCGGACCTGGCGACACTAAAGGTCGATAACTTATAGTCCACACGACCTACTTCCAATCCAGGCCGTAGAGACGTTCCCGAGACGACCCTCCAGACTCAGCCTCGGTGCTGACGTCCTGGGCTGAATGCTGAGACGTGAGAAGTGGCGGCCAAGAAGTGTCGGGCGTCGGAGTGCTTCAGAACCCCGCAACAAGCAGAATGACGTTACGGGCAAGTATATCCAACGCCTCGACTCACAGGTTCGCTGTATCCAAGTTGACGTAAATGCCGAGTCTTGAAGTAATAATATGTAAGAATGTAAGTGAGAGCGTTTGAAGTACTGCAAAGTCCCAAACGTTGAAGGAACGAGAACAGAAAAACACACCCGCTAGAGATATCGGCACCTTGGGTCCGTGAGCATGCATGTCATAGGTCGGACTTTAGGCGGGAACATTTCCTACAAGGCGCGGATACCTTAATTACCAGCGTCTCAAGCGCCTAAAAGGGGTTTTGTTTGGCGGGGCTCTCTGTGTTTTGTCGGAATCCCGTTTGTGTAAGCTAAGCAATGCCATTGCTCTTTGCTGGGTCGGATAACGGGATTCTGATGGCATACGTAACATAGATGGAGTAGAGTAATTGTTAATGGGGTTGGTAGGTGGAATTGCCGTGTCGTTAATTCGTTGCGTTGTTGTTGGTGTCTCATTCACTTCTGGTGATTAACCATCAACTAACACTCACAACCTCAGCTCAACCACGAACGAATCTTTCACTCACGCATTTCAAGCAAACTAGATGAATTCCCCCCACAATCAATCACAAACATACTCTTCATAACCTAGAATAATGTATTACCGCATTTCCAAACCAATCCTTGTGCTGACTCTCCAACTCCCCTTCCATCCCCTTCCACCGCCAACCTCACCTTCCCTACCCTACACCCTCACCCCACGGCCCATGACTTCTTCCGCTCCCGGAAACCTCCCCTCCGCCGCCGCCTCGTCGCGCAAGGCTCCCCAACATCGCAAGCCCAAACCTCATCATCACCACCTCCCGCCTTACAAAACAACCGCTCTTCCAAACCCGCGGCAGAACGCAACGCACACACACAAAATGGCTTCAGACACCAAGCCCGCCGACGACAAGCCCGCCGAGCAGAAGCCCGAGCAGAAGCCCACCGCCCTGGGCGAGGACGACGAGTTCGAGGACTTCCCCGTCGACGGTACGATTCCCCTCCATCTCGCTCTTCGTTTGCCCGTCGCCGCGATGTATATGAACTAGCTTCCCAGAGCTAGATACACAGCTTCTAGAGCTACCCGTCAACGAACAATCTCGCTGACACCTTCTAGACTGGCCAGAGGACCAGACCGAGGCTGCCCAGGGAAGCGGCGAGACGAAGCACCTGTGGGAGGAGAGCTGGGACGACGACGACACCACCGATGACTTCTCGGCGCAGCTGAAGTGCGTAACTCTGCATCCCCGCGCCATCGATCAAACGGCTACCGTCATCCCGATGATTACACTGAATAACCTGACTAACTGGACTACAGGGAGGAGCTTAAGAAGGTCGAGGCGGCGAAACGGAGATGAACAACACGGTCACCACAGGGAACAAGGCATGGGACGGATAGACCATCAACATCATAGATCGGGTCGTTATTAATGAATTATCAACACGCAAACTTGCACTGCGCCGCATCATGACACGTTTCCTTGTTTGGCATCACAACTTCCATGTCGGATTCTATTTGGCTATGGATATATGCTTGCTACAGACTAGCCCTCCCAAGCCGACCTTTTACTATTTTCAACATCCCGTCATCAAGGTTCGTACATTTACTTACTCGACAGGGCAGTAACACCGGGCAGTTCCTTGCCCTCGAGCAGCTCCAGGGAAGCACCACCGCCGGTTGAGACGTGGCTGAGCTTGTCCTCGGCGTTGTACTTCTTGGCGACGGTAGCCGTGTCACCACCACCGATGATGACAATCTTGCCGTCCTTCTGGCAGCCCTCGACAACGGCGTCGAGGGTGGCCTTGGTGCCGGTTGCAAAGGCGTCGAACTCAAAGACACCGGCGGGGCCGTTCCAGAGGATGGTCTTGGCGTCGGCGATGGCCTCCTTGTAGAGCGCAATGCTCTTCTCACCACAGTCCAGGCCCATCCAACCGTCGGGGATGCCCTCGGCATCAGTGGCATAGCCGGTTTTGGCGTCCTTGGCGAAGTTGTCGGCGGTAATGTAGTCGACGGGCAAGACGATCTTGACGCCCTTGGACTCGGCCTTCTTGACGAGGTCACCGACAATCTTGGAGCCAGCCTCGTCAAAGAGGGAGCCACCGATGGAGACGTTCTCGAGCGTCTTCTTGAAGGTAAAGGCCATGCCACCGCAGATGATGAGGGTGTTGACCTTGTCCAGCAGGTTGTCGATGAGCTGGATCTTGTCTGAGATCTTGGCGCCACCGAGGATGGCAAGGAAGGGGCGCGCAGGGGACTCGATGACCTTGGCGAAGTAGTCGAGCTCCTTCTTCATGAGGAAGCCAGCAGCCTTCTGGGGCAGGTTGACACCAACCATGGAAGAGTGGGCACGGTGGGCAGTGCCGAAAGCGTCGTCTGAGAGTTGTTAGCATCATACGATGGATAAGGCAGATGTCACAGGCTCCACGGACAGAGCAATTAGAGGGCGATGGAGTACTTACTGATGTAGACATCACCAAGAGCGGTCAGACCATTGCGGAACAGCTCAACGTCGGCCTTGTCGGCCTTGGTCTTCTTGCCGTCCTTGTCCTTGGAGCTGCCCTCCTCCTCAATGTGGAAGCGGAGGTTCTCGAGGAGGATGACGGCGCCATCGTCGGCCTTGTTGACAAGCTCCTCAACCTCGGGGCCAACCGAGTCGGGGGCAAAGGTGACGGACTTGCCGAGGAGCTTCTCGAGCTCGCCGACGACGGGGCGGAGGGTGTACTTGGGGTTGGGGGAGCCGTTGGGGCGGCCGAGGTGGGACATCAGGATGACGGCCTTGGCGCCGTTGTCGAGGGCATACTTGATGGTGGGCAGGGCACCGACAATGCGCTGGTTGTTGGTGACGTTGGAGTCGGCGTCGAGGGGGACGTTGAAGTCGACCTGGTAACGAGGAAGACATATTCGTTAGCTTGATCATGATGGAAAGTAGCGCGGGGCAGCTTTGATGGAGCGGGGCAGATTGGACTGCTGAGCTTGCGACGGACAAGCTGTGAAGAGTCCATGGCCACTGGGAAGGCATTGCGTCGATGATTGAGGCGTCAAGGAAGCTAGAGACAAGCTCATGCCACCGGGTTTCATCGTGACCTCAATGCTTTGGCAATGGCGTGGACGAGATCGACAGCATGGAGGGGCAAATGCGACGACTTACTCGGATCAGGACCCTCTTGCCCTTGACGTCGACGTCGGTGATGGAGAGCTTGTTGGACAGAGACATGGCTGCGACTTTCGGATGAGTGATTGTTGAAGGTGGGAGAAGTGGTGATGATCTGAGGAAGAGGGAAGAGGAGGAGGGAGAAGAAGAAGAAGAAGAAGAAGAAGAAGAAGAAGAAGAGGAAGAAGACGGCGCGTCGACGAGGTGGGGGAGGGGAAGGAGATGACGGCGGGGTCCCACGACCAACGGCGCCAGCACGGGCAGCCAGGAGCGCTGTAGCAGGATGCGCTGTAGCGGCGCTGGGTTCATCTGTAGGCCCTGCAAGGCTGCCCTGGGTACCTACAACGAACCCCCCACGACCTGACCTCACCTCATCCAGTGGAGGAGCGACGGACCTCAGCCTGCGCGCGGTGTGGTGCGGTGAGGTCTTTGGTGGTGTGGTCGCTGTGGTGCGTCTCGTTGTCCGCAGGGATGGCCGGGCCCGCTGGTGACGCCACGCTGATGGTGTTGTCCAAGTGCACCACCGCCGTATTCTTCCCGTCCTCTCCCACCTACAGTAGGCTGATACCAGGGTAAATCACTCAGCTTCGCCTGCTCGCTCGCTCCTCTCTCGGCCGCACGACGGAGCCTCTCGGGCAGATGCCGTGCACACCCATCCCGGGCCCATCCGGGTTCTGGCGATGCGGCATTCCCGACCTGCAGCCCCGGTTGACGTCGTCCATGCACTGGTGGCGGAACAAGGGAGATCCCATCGCGGGCCGAGGGATCAGGTCCAATCCGCCATCACGTACGATATCACTGACACCGTATCTTGACATGGGTCATTTTGTTCTTCACTATCTTCGAAGATGCCACCCATGCATCGTCCCATTACATAACCAACCCGCCCTAGTTGACAGCCCTTGGCGTCCTATGGATCGTTACCAGGACAAGACCAGCCAAGCTTCAACTAGATACGTAAGACTCCTTAAACACCATGCCCTCGTCCGAACCTGTCGAGAACCAAAGTAGCCGACAGAAGCCATATCTCCCGCCGACCCCCAAGCGAATGCAAGAAACCTCTAGGTTAAACGTCCAAAATGTACCAGCCCAAATCGAACCAGAAGCCCAACTATCGAGCACTGTAGTCTCCCTTCACACCGGATGATGATGGACAGCGTGTTTGAAACATAGGAAAGTGTCCCTCATTCTACACCGAATGTACTCGTCTACTCGTCCGAGGCGTTCGTCAGCGACAGGTACGCAGTCCAGGCAATACCAATGGTTGAGACAAAGGGCTGTCAACATGTTAGCATGACACAATAGTACCGGGGAATCTCTTTGCAACTTACAAGCTGGTACTGGACTGGCATCAGACGGAAGTTGACAATCTGCACTGCTGGCCAGACAATAAAGTTGGCCTTGAGAGTCGGAATGTACATCTCCCGGAGCTTGTGGGAAACAGCACGGCGACCACCACCCTCAGCGATAGTCATGGTGGTGAAGAACAGACCGACACCAAATGGCGCGAATATAAGCTGGTCAAAGGCGACACGCTTCATGGCCGGACCGAAGGCGCTCGTCTTGGTGATGGGGAAGATGCGCTCGAGGAATCGGAACCACTTGAACTGGACGGGCGCCATGCAGAAACCGTATGCCATGAAGCGAGTCAAGCGCTCAAAGTCGAAGGGGGGTGGCAGGGCCTTGGAGTCGGGGATCAGGTCGCGGTCGTAGAGGGGGTTCTTGCGATCGATTTCGTGGATGGTCATGGCGATGCCATCATCCTTGTCGACACCGCCGGACTTGCGGAGGGCTCGCTCTCGGACAGCAGTAACGGTCTGGGCAACGGTGTCGGCGATACCACCAAGAATGGCGTTGGTGACCATCATCGTCATAACTACAGACGGAGGTACGTCAGTAAATTGAAGCAATTGTGCGGGGGGATGACGTCGGCGTGTGCGGCTCGGTCGGGCGCTGGTATTGGAGACGGGATATGGTTACGTACGTGGTCGCTCGTTGTAGTACGAGTTGAACTTCGTCGTGAGTCGGGCAACGAACGCCATTTCGATGAAGAAGATGATGGTGTGGAGGAGAGGCTGTGCGAGTCAGGAATTGTCAGCATCGAGTGAATGGACGACAATTGAGGGAGTCGGAATGTGTGGACGAGTTGGAGATTGTCGATGGAGAGAAAAATGGGAGCTGGCGAGGTAATGTTGAACACGGAAGACGGAGAAGTGGCCGAGAGACTAGGAAACAGGTGGCGACGGATCTTCAACGTAGCAGGGTTTGGGTGTGGCGGTTGAGGTTTGGATAAGAGCCACTTGGCGGTGCACAGCCAGGCGAGGAGACACAGGGTAGGTAGAGAGGGTAACGTACAATACGGCCATAGATGTATTTCCTGTTGATGGCGCGAGTAAAGCGCTGTTGGTTGAGTTCCCACGGCATGGTGACTGCGAGCGTGGATTTGGCTGTGTGAAGATTATAGGAGTGGAAGGCGTGGAGGTCGAGGAAGAATGACGGCTTTGGTCAAGGGCGGGTTTGCGATGACGACAGTCACGAGGGTCGTCTGTGCGCTTTTGGCCTGAGGGCCTAAGGATGCTGGATGGGACGCTGGACGGGACGCTGGAAGACGCTGGGACGGAACACTAGGGCTTGACGGATCTCTGCGGCGGGGCTTCCTTAACGTCGTCGTCTATCGCTGTCTTGTTCCTGGGAAGCCGATGTCGATGCAGAGATGGAAAGACGAAGAGGAGGTGGATGACGAGCGAGAAAGGTGGTGGAAAGTCATGCGACCAGGAAAGAGCGATCCTTCCGGCGTTCTCGTGGGTTTGGGAAGGTCCGTATACCGTGTATACCGTGTATACCGTGTCTGCCGGGCGTTGAGTCAGTGGTAGCCGCCCTGGGTCCGCACAGTGTGGGATCGAGGCTGTGCATCTGGACACGGCATCGTTTAGCGCCGTTTCGCATTATGTAACAGCCAACGGGCTGCGAGGGAGAACTCTCAGCGCATGTCTGGCACTGTGCTCCCTAATTCTCCGGTGAAACTTTTCCAGTGAACCCTGAAACTTGACTTTGACCTGTGAGAGTTTATAATTAATGCTGTTGATCTACGACCATCGGGATTAGATTTGTATTATTCTATGAAGCCTCCTTTGTGTATCAAGTCCGAGATCGGCCACCCTTGCAGCATTCCATCGCATTTCATCATTGTCTCGCTATCCAACGAGGCGAGGTGAAGCGGGTGGATCTTGAATCCTGGCGGCTCCATTAAATCCGTCAAATCCATGTTTACCCCCCACCTTCACGGTATCTCGCCGGCTCCGAGACTCCGAGTTGCAACTTCACACCGACGAGATATCAGAGAGCGGAATTCGATGATGATGCCTTCATTTAAAGCTGGATCAGGGTCACGTCTTGTTAGCGACCTGTGCGCCTGAACATGCATTTCGTTGCTTATTGTCCATGTTGACATCTTCATCTGTCAACTGACTCCGACCGACACCCATTCTCTCACGCAGTACTTTGGAACGCGAAGATGATTTGACACTCAAATTTTACTCCTTTGCGCATCTATGAAATGAACGATTTGCCCAACTCAACCGCCATTTCTTTTTACCGTGTCATCCTCCAGGTATCAATACTGACATGTCTCCGGTGGAGAGACCGGCGGAGACTCCGGCGGGGTGCAGGATCCGTGGACACGCGCTCAAATCTTTCCTCGGAATCCCTATTACAGACCTAGAACACCTCGCATAACTGCAGATGGTCATTGACCACCAGGCGCTGCATCAGTGGAGTCGCGGGGAACGGAGATGCGGCCCTGGATGCCGGTCCTATATGCACTTACAGCTCATCAGCCGATGCTTCAACGACTCCTTCCCCGCATGCTCTCAACAATAACTCGAAAGATCACTTGATTGAAAATGCTCACTGAGGAGAAGAATCGTCTTGTTTTTGCCTACGATGCCGAGCAGCTTTGGGTTGAGGCCTGGGGGAACGACGCCTTGCGCGTCCGCGCCACCAAAATGGGTTCGATGCCGTCCGAGGACTGGGCGTTAGAAGAGCAAGCTTCGACGAAACCAGAAATCTCCATTACCAAAACCTCCGGCTCCATCGCGAACGGCAACATCAAAGCTATCGTCACCGCCGGCGGCAAGTTGACCGTGTTGAACTCACAGGGCAAAGTACTGCTCGAGGAGTATGCTCGGAATTTCCACGACCTCAGCGACCCTAAGCGCAGTAGCCTCAACCTCGACGCTCGCGAGTTCAAGCCGATTCTTGGCGGTGATTATCATCTGACCGCCCGGTTTGAGAGTCTAGACCCCAAGGAGAAGATCTTTGGCATGGGTCAGTATCAGCAGCCGTTTCTAGACATCAAAGGTACCCAGCTAGAGCTGGCCCATCGCAATTCCCAGGCCAGCGTTCCCTTTGCCGTGTCCTCTCGCGGCTACGGCTTCCTATGGAACAACCCTGCCATCGGTAACGCCATCTTTGGGAAGAACATCATGAGCTTCGAAGCTCTCTCCACCAAGTCTCTCGATTACTGGGTGGTGGCTGGGGACACGCCCGCAGACATCGTCGAAGCGTACGCAGGCGTAACCGGCAAAGTCCCGATGATGCCCGAGTACGGGCTGGGGTTCTGGCAGTGCAAGCTACGATACCAAACCCAAGAGGAGCTCCTCGAGGTGGCGCGAGAGTACAAGAAACGCGAGCTGCCTATTGATCTCATCGTTGTGGATTTCTTCCACTGGCCCAAGCAGGGCGACTGGCGGTTTGATCCGACTTACTGGCCGGATCCAGGTATGTTCCCGTGTAAGAGTGCACCAGCAGGACTAATCAACGCTTAGACGCTATGATCGAGGAACTGAAGAGCCTAGGCATCGAACTGATGGTTTCCATCTGGCCCACAGTCGACAAGCTCTCTGAAAACTACGAAGAGATGCTGGAACGGGGATACCTCATCCGGACCGACCGCGGCGTCCGCACCGGCCTCGACTTCCAGGGCGACACCATCCACTACGACACCACCCACCCCGGCTCCCGCGAATACGTGTGGAACAAGGTCAAGAACAACTACTACTCCAAGGGCATCAAGGTCTTCTGGCTCGACGAGGCCGAGCCCGAGTACAGAGTCTACGACTTCGACGTGTACCGCTACCACCTCGGCCCCAACGTCGCCATCGGCAACCTCTACCCGCGCGAGTACGCCCGCGGCTTCTACGAGGGCCAGACCCGCGAGGGCCAGACCAACATCGTCAACCTGCTGCGCTGCGCCTGGGCCGGCAGCCAGAAGTTCGGCGCGCTGGTCTGGAGCGGCGACGTCGCGTCGACGTGGCCCAGCCTGCGCGCCCAGCTCGCGGCTGGACTGAACATGGGACTCGCCGGCATCCCGTGGTGGACGACCGACATCGGCGGCTTCCACGGCGGCGACGTGCGCGACCCGGCCTTCCACGAGCTGCTCGTCCGGTGGTTCCAGTGGGGCGCCTTCTGCCCCGTGATGCGCCTGCACGGGAACCGGCTCCCGGAGCAGCCGCAGCACGGCACCACGGGCGGCGCGGGGTGTCGCAGCGGGGCGCCGAACGAGGTCTGGTCGTACGGCGAGGAGGTGTACGGCGTCTGCCGCAAGTACATGGCCATCCGGGAGGAGCTGCGGGAGTACACGCGCGGCCTGATGCGGGAGGCGCACGAGAGAGGGTCGCCGGTGATCCGGACGCTGTTCTACGAGTTCCCCGCGGACTCGGCGGCCTGGGCCGTTGAGCGGCAGTACATGTACGGCGACAAGTACCTGTGCTGTCCGGTGATGGAGCCGGGAGTGAGGAGGATGGATGTGTACTTGCCGGTTCTGCCACAGGGTGCGAAGTGGAAGATGTTTAAGGGAGAGGGGGAGTATAACGGCGGGACGACGGTGGAGGTGGAGTGTCCGCTCGACACGATGCCCGTGTTTGTCCGGGGGTAGCGGAGGTTCAAATTTTAGTCGATCATGTTTGTATGACTGCTTTATTACTCAGAATGTTTCCTTGAAGGGAAAAGGAACACGTAACTTAGACAACAAACAGAGGTAGGGACGGTATCACAGCGGAAGACACATGTGATGCTTGCAGCCAACTCACCCGCGACCGCTCCAGTGCGTCCACGTACAGACAGACATTGATTGATGTACTTCTGTGTAGTTTCACATTCCCGCTTTGTGGTTTACCCCATTCATCGAGTCATCGCAGCAGCACAGTGTCACGAAAATGCAAAGCTTCGTCCTACAATTCATGAGCCGTTTTCATTTGAAAGCAAACTTCTCTGTGTTTGTTCTTTGGTGGAGGCAAAAAGAACCTGCCTCACCTGAGGCTGGCAAAAGAGAATGCATCGACCCTGCCAGGACTCGAACCTGGAATCTTTACCACCGGAAAGTAACGCGTTAGCCATTACGCTACAAGGCCAGATGAGGACCCACTTTTGAACAGTGTGAACTCGCTGCTTGATTGTTGGTCTGTCGATTTGTGCTGCCTTATATACCTCACGTCAGGATGGCTGTGTGGAGGCTTGGTGGCAGATCCACACCACGGTGACGGACCGGCAGTAGGTTTCAGTGGACACCCAGTTTGAGTGGAGTGTTATGTACCGCTTTCTCACTGGTCGAAAATATTTCCCTTTTCGGCCATCACTCGTCGTGCGACTATTCACGGCTTACGGCTTTTGTCTCCAGGATGTATTTGTTGAGTCGACAGCAGTCATTCTGCAATAGTTGTGTCATTCTTCTTGCTAGGTAAGGTAACCATGCACAGAGGCTTGCTTGCTCAAGTAATTAATGTTTTCTGGTTGATATGAAACCAGTGTAGCCATTATTTGATGTTTCCCGCTATTCTTTTGGCAAAAAATGCACATCCGGGGCGTTGGCTATTTGGTCAAGCAATTTGGTTTTGTCATCGGTCAATCATGGTCATTGGCTCATTCACTGTGTAGTGTATCCTCAAGATTCTCGTAAACCATCGTGAAAAGTATTTCATCTCTCATTAATCTCAACGAAATCATCTTCTCTTGTTCATTCCAACACCTCTTTGTTGGATTCGGTACATGGCAACGAAGGTCCGAATCGGCCTCGGACCTGCGAATCCTAACAACCGCCGGCGGTCTATATACCATGCCATTTCGACAGCACAGGCCGGGTGCAAAGTTCAGAGCATCAAAGCACCAATTCCTCATATATAGTGCCCACCTCTATCTCGACTGGGCCAACTTCGACTTATCCTCAAGGACTCTTAGGACGACCCTGAGCTTGAAACAATTCCGCTCTTTGGACTCTAACTCGGCAAAAACTGGCTGTTATATATCACTCAGTCCTTCATTCGCGTCTTCTGCAGAACTTGTCCACTTTCTTAAATAAGCTGATTTCTTAAATAAGCTGAGGGTGGATAGGTGACTCCTATCAACTATGCTCGCAACGAAGCCGTGCTCTACCGAGACAGCATCTATGTCGACAATGCCACCTGGTCAAAGACCCTGATTCATCCCGACATCGTCTTCGAAGTTTCTGCCCCGTCGCCACCGTACCAGTATCAGCCCTAATCCGCCTCGATCTATCTTGGACTCTCAGAGTGGCTACAACGTCGAGTTCGCACAGCAAGGTATCCAGATCATCTTCAACATACTCTACGTGCGTCGAAGCGTGATGTCCCGCATGACGATGCCCAACGGCACCCAGCTACAACATCCCGCCCCTCGCCGTGAAGATGGTAGAGCTCAGGTTACCTCATCTCATTAAGCCCTAACTGCACCGCACGATCAATCGGACGCACCAGAACATCATCATCGCTGCCGCTAAGCAGGTGCCAGAGGTAGGCCGGGGCGGCACGGTCTGGGGATCCCCTGCGATGCAGCTTAACGGAAGCGTCCTAAGGAGGATAACACTTACGTCCACAAACATCAACAACATCCAGCTCACCTCGCCAGTGGTCCGCGCATATTGTCTGACGCAAACGTGCAGACCCTGCTCTCAAAGTAGTCGAAGATCGAGATCTAGTGGATCTAGAGCAAGAAGCCAAACCCGATCGCTAGAGCCTCCGCCAACACGGTCACACCGACGCCGTAGGAGGAACAGCAGCGGCAGCGGCAGCGCGCTAAAGGTTGCGGCCATGCGTTGGCTAGAATGCAGGAGATGAACCAGGTTGTACAAGACGACCGCACTGGTGGCTTGCACTAGTCGTTTTACCTAACCCGGTCTACCGCTGCCGAGGCGTTCCCTAAGGCCGCTTTAGAACCAGCTCTATATATACCACGATACCGACGTCGACTACGACAAATGGGACTCAACGCGGCCATCTCTGATCGAGTTTCGGAAGATGCATGAACCGCATTTCTGCTTCCCCGGCCGAAGGAATGAGAAGCCAAGCACGTCTCGCGCCGTGCCAAAAGAACCAAACATGATCACGTATTCGAACTGGTCGTGGATTGAGTCTCGGCCGCCTGGAGGGTCTGCTCAACTCAATGAATGGATGGGCTCAATCCTTTACAATGCCACTACGCGCAGTGAATATATAACCTTCCTCAGACACCACTTCTCGTGTGCTCGCTGCAAGCCATCGAGCAGTATTCTGGGGCAGACGACCGGGGTTCAATCTGATACACCAGATGATTGGCTATCCATTGGACCTTCTTGGACGTGAGAAATGGGCATCAGCGGTGGAAGGACCGCTGGTTATTGCCAAGTACCTGAGCTATAAGAGGCCCATAGAGTAGACACCATGGCATGATCAATTACTGCGGAACTACGGTGGCTCCATTCGGTGGACATGCTCTAGACTCTGGAGAAGATAGAATGCCGTGAGTGAATCAGGTAGCAACGGTGGAAACTGTTTACTTACACATTCGTCAGTCACATTCTCCGCCCTCACCACCTGAAACTGGCTGCCATTGGGTGCCTTGCTTGGTTTTCTTGGGCCCACGACTTTGTATTCATTATGATGGTGCCACTGTCCACTCTTCAGCCAAATGGCATACTGGGAAACATGCAGCCTCCCACATCAGTCCAAGACCTACTTAACTAATTTTATCACGCCACTGTAAGCTCTATTTTTCTCTTCTACCTGGCCGTCGCTAATTTGCTCGTTAGTTTATAAAGGTTGTCTGATCAACAAAAGTCAGAGTCCTCCACTGCGATCAGTACAACAACTTCGAAGATTCTACCTTATCATCATCGTACCTGTATCCGCCCTAATCCGCCTCAATCTGTCTTGAACTCTCGGAACTAGCTCTATATATACTGTTGAAGGATGGAAGCCTGAGTCCACGACCTAGAGCACCTACAACCCACAATCTCAGCTAGCTCCGTAGAGAGAGAAACAACGACCTTTGACCACCGCACCGCTCAACACAATACCAACGAAACGCGGCCGGTCCAGGCGGTCCTAGAGCACAACAGAGGAGTATTGCGACGAGGACGAAAGGCGCGATTGGCCGAACTCAACGCCATCGCCCCGATCCCGTTCATACTCGTTCATACTGTGCAGTTCATGCTGTTCTCGCCGATCGACTTCGACTCAGCGAGAGACTACTGTCGCGACCAAAAAGGATACGCCCAAGAAGTATACACCCACCGCTTTCCGACGGACCCAGCAACCAGCGGAGGAGGGTCAGTGAAGGCTTAGGATGCCTTTACCATCGAAGACGTCAACCAGGCTGTCATGCTCTTCTACAACCTAGTATCCCGACGGAACGGCCAAAGCGCCACATTGATCTCGAGAAAGCCGACAGAGAAGGTTGTCGAGTTCCCGGGATACATCCGAGAAGACTCCAGGCCGGGTGAGGGTGCTTTGGAGGGAGGCGTGAAGGGCGCGGATATCCATGTCCAGGCCGTTTTGCAACATGACCGAGGAGCCTTGGAACGGGGACGACGGGCCCGGATGGCGGAGCTCAAGGGTGGGCGGGAATCAGCGGACGAGTCGGGCATTACCGGCCTCGACTCTATAGAATTGCATGAGCCAGCCATGGATTCCACCCATTTGCGGCGGAAGCTCCGGCAGCGAATGGAGGCGTTGGAGGCGGAAGAGATGGCCCCAATGTCCAACGAGACGATGGAGCTACTCATCTCCACCCTCCGCGAACACTACAATTATGCCGACCCTGTCCTAATCCTCAAAACTGTCCAAACCCAAATCACCCATAGCACCACCTTGCCAGATGGTGCGGACCTACAGGCGTACATTGAGCGCCAACAGGAGTCAAATGGGGTAGAGGAGTCTCGGAAGAAATACCCAGAGGACCTAGACGGTCTAATTCATCGCACGAAGGAGCAATACGCTCTGGAAATGAGGATGAATGCCATTCAACCCCGCCAAGATCACAGCCTTGATGCTCTCTGTGATCCTCGTCGCACCGATGAGGGGTGGCAGTTGCGAGATATGGATGTTGGCAATGAAGCTGAACCGTATGGGGATGACGATCACCGTCAGCTGGCCCGGTACGACCATTGCCGTGCTCCTGCGTTATCGAACATCATTCATGGGCACTCATGTATAAGAAAGACATACCTAGAATAGTGCATGGGGCTGGCGAATGCGCGGGTAAGCAATGCCAAATGATTCTTTCTGATTGACTCACGGCATGAATCTAACCATTCTTGGGAGCTCCCAGAATTGTCGTTGGCATGGTATGATCTTGGGTCAACTCGACTATCGGGTATTGTCACTTATTCTTCACGAGAACGCATTGGTGCCCGGGAACGTGAAGGCAATGAAATCCCTCGTCATGTACTCTATATATAAGGTCGTCCGCTTGGTGCATTAGGCCTGGGGGAGACGACTGCCAGTAACACCCTTGGCGTACAGAAGCCCAGAATCGTCTGGCGAGACCAGGTCTTCCCCTGGATGTGGTACGGTGCACACACAACGCTCTGATTCGCCTACTGCGCCTCTTCCTCTCCAACTGCAACCATGATATTGTGCCGCTCAGCCTGGCAGTTGCCGCAACCATAATGTACTTCGACATGGAGAAGCGAGCGTGGGACCCTGAGCCACCAGACACGAAGATGGTCACTTCGGTAGAATGTGTTGGTTGCGACCTTTGCGTTAGGTTAGGTAGTTAATATACCTAAGCTTTAGACCTACAACCATAAGACCTCTCAGCCTTAGGTTAGTTTGATACTGATATCTCAAACACCCATGTTAAGGCACTTAGTTGTCGCCCTCAGAGACGTCACCGACCCAGCGACGGCGCGACAAGTAGTCTGGACCGAGAAGATCGCGCCAACCGGTCCTCTGGCCTTGCCAAAGGAGCAGAGACTGACGGCCGACGTTGAAAGCCAGACAGGCGAGGACTGGACAAGTTCCTAATGGACGACCTGGAGGGTGACCGCGCGTCAGTCAATGAGCACTAGGTGGGCAGGGATCAGCCAGAGACCAGAAAGAGATGACTAGGCCCCTACTGTCATCAACATCCCCAGCATACATCCAGCTTGAAACACAATTGTCCCGTGCCAACACTTCATCGTCGGCCAGCATACCAACAGGCTAATGAACAATCATGTCAGATTTTGTCTATCCTCATCTAGATTCATACACGAAATCCCCAAGCAGACAAAGACCCATCAAGAACATGTAAAAACTTTTATTGTGACCATGTAGGAAAAAACGTTGTATCAACACAGGCGCGCCATCAATCCATATTAGCTGCATTATTCGTCCCAAGCCAAGGCTATCAAAGCCACGCTGGGACCTCGCTGAATCCTCCCAGGGTGAATCACTGATCCAGCCCCGAGTCCTGGTATCCCAACCAAGAGTAGAACGCCGAGAGGTAGTTTCCAAGGCGCCGTTGTCCTTTCCCCTTTTCCCTTGACCGGGAGGTTCTACGCTGCGCATGCTATGAGAGAAGTTCGCTGAAAGATGAAAAAAGAAAATGTCAAATGAGTGGACTCGTTAGGTGGCGAGGCCAGGGATAGCACTGCCATGCAAGCTATGCCGTCCTCACACGTTTTGGGTTCGCCGGCGTGCTGCTGTCGCATCATATGCGCAGGTAGTTCACGTCCGAGATGCTTCGGTGCCTCTTGTGGTTGTTGCCCACTTCGCTGGAGGCCTTGCGTTTCGCAGAGACCGAATCCAGAGGGCTTCGTGCGGCGTCGCTCATATGCCTCTTGTGCCGTCGCATGGGCGTCAGGGGTGCCGCGGCAGTATCGAAACGGTCCGACTTCAGCCCCTTGAGAGCAGTGTAGTTGTAGGGCCCACTGAATGCAAGAGAGTCTTGGGTGGCCTGGTTGCTCAGGATGAGTTGCTGGTTAATCTGGTTGCGGCGGAAGGCGCCGACGGTCTCCGAGTTGAGATGCGACAAGACTTCGACTTCGCTCCCAGCGGTGCTGGGTCGGGCAGGCGTCGATGCCGGATCCCATTCTCCCTCTCCTTCTTCACCCGAAGACTGTCCGTCGTCCCACATGATGAAGTCGTTGATGTCTAGCTTCTGCTCCGCGTCATCCTCATCGTCCTGCAGACTAGGGGCGGTAGAGCTTTCGTCTGCGGTGTTGGCCTCGGATGGGAAGGGGAAGAAAGCCTCGGCAGGTCCCATGGCTTGGGTGTTGATAAAGTCGCCAAAGGTGTTGGAAGAGAACATGGCGCTGAGCATCATGTTGGCCGAGTTGCTCAGGATGGGTGATGTCTGTTCTTCCATAGGCCAGGGGAAGTGGAACTGCTCAGGTGAGAGGTCGAGCTGGCGACGGCGATGGGGCGTGAAGATCATCATCTTCCGAGTAAGAGGGTTCAGGACAGCGATGGGTTTCCTATCAGATCGGTCCAAGTTGAACCGACCAACGCGGGGTTCACCGCGCTGCGTCTTTACGGGGCTGTCCGTATCGGAATCAGAGTCACTCATGGGATGAGAAGGCCGGCGAGTCTTTCTACGGACAGGAGGCTCGGGGCTGTCATCTTCGGTAGTGTCACCATCAGCTGAAGCAGTGAGGTTAGCAATGGAAAGTGAAGGCGTCCCGCACGGCAACAGGACTCACTCTCGTAGCCGTCCAACTCTTGCGGCTCCTCAAAAGAAGGCAGAGGGGTTGAGGCGGCAGTGACAGGCTGGGAAGCCATTGGAGTCGCTGTGGGAGTGTCATCGTCAGACAGCTGACGAACGACCTCCTCTGCATCCGAGTCGGGTTGGTCGGCATTCCCGTAGCTGTAGTCCCAGAAGGAACCAGACCCAGACGACTCATCGGGATCATTCTCGATCTCTCGGCGGAAAGAGGGGTCAAGAGAATTCTGGGACACGAAGATGTCTGGAAAGAGGTCGGCGTGATCATCCTCGGAGTCTGTGGAATCGGAGTCACTGGAGGGCACGTCGAAGTGAACGTGGCGTTCGATAGGGGTGTCGGAGCCGAAAACATTGGCATCCTGGAAAAAGTCGGAGATGCCACCTTCGTCGACGTCGGACATGATGCCAGCCCAGCTGCCATTGTCATCGTCATCAGCATCGGCGTTGGCATCGTCTTCCTCGTCATCATCGTCGTCGTCGTCATCGTCATCCGCATCTGCATCAGAGCTTTCTGCATCCTCCTCAAGGATCATTCGCGGCCGAGGAGCTGTTGGGGTTGGAATATTCGCTTCTCCAAGAATATTCTCCTCCTCGGCCGCAGCGACATCCTCCTCGTCGTCATCGGAAGAGTCGCTGATTTCCTCGACGGCTGAGTAGCCACCCTCGTCGGAGAGGTCGAACGAGGAAGACGAGGTATCAGATACCCGGCGGCGCCGCTTGGTGGCCTTGACCGGGGTGGTGGGGTTTTTTCGCCGAACGTTGCGAGACATGGTGTAATCTGGGGGTGGAGACGGGCGTTGAGGGTTTCTGTTGGGTTAAAAGCTGGCGAAGCAGCGGAACTGTTTGACTCCGAGGTGGCTGTCGTATGTATGCAGGTAAATGTCCTGAGGTGGAAATGAGGAAGTGGAGCTTCGTGGATGGCAGGCTCCCTTGTGGTGTGGTGTTTGTCAGATAGAAGGCCCCTCGCACATACGGGCAATTCGCAGGATGGTTGATTTCAGAGACAGACTCTCGGTTGAGCTGGGAAGCTCAGGAGCGGGAAAGCCTGTGGGAAACTTGGTCGAGGTTGGGTTTGAATGGTGGTAACACGGAGAACTGCTGGACTGCGGGCCAGGACCAAGGACGGCCTGTGGCCCGCAGTGGGCGTTTACAGCTCAGCGGCGGCCGAAGGCATTGTGACTCGACGAAGTTTCGGTAGGGGGTGTTCTCTGATCTGGGGATCTGGAAAAGTGCGACTTCGTTGTCTTGGTGGTTGGGTAAGTTGGTGATGCCAGAGGAAGGAGAAAATCGAGGCGAGCGGAGGAGGAGGAGAGAAATATCCCAAACTTTTTCCGCCCGCGGTGGGGTCGACGCTGATTGGCCGGTGGTGCTTCCAGCGCACTCCAGGCACTCCAGGGAGTCTGAATCCACTGCGAGGTGCTGCCCTTCAGTGGAGCGCCTCTTTTTCCGGTACGTACCGTGTACCCACTGAGCGTGGCGCGCAGCTGCCGGGGGGAGGTTTGGGGGTCCACCAGGGCGACGCTAGGCCGTTTCTGGGGCCGCGGACACCTCGTCACCGCTGTTTGGAGCTTAAGATTCTGATGCGCCGGAGGAGTCACAGGCCAAAGTTGACGTCGACGGGCCAGGGCAATGAGTTGGCGATCCCAGGCGCCGGCCGTTGTTTCGCTCGCTACGATGCAGGGCGGGAGATGCGAAATGCGCACAAGTTTTTAATTAATTATCTGGCCGGGGGTTTTTGTCGATTTGCCTACTGTACGATTACGATGCCGGCAGACGCAGGGGCTCGCTTGGTGGCTTTGCCTTGGAGGATATCCGTCGTCAGACAAGGCCCCCGGTCTGGGCTGGCCTGATGTGACCTGGGGGAAGGAAGAAAAGAACAATAATTAGATGGAGGATGGAGACAATAGAAGGGAAGCACAGACACTGGGTATGAATTGCTGACGGCGGCGGCCAGAAACAGAGTGGGAGTCACAGTAGCAGAAGTGGCTCGATTGTCAGTCGGCAGTCGGGATATTAGACTACGGCGACGCACATGAGTGGGCAAAACGGGACCATTGGTTCTCCTCACTGCTCGTCTCGTGCTCGTTCTCGGCAGGCTGCGTTTCAGTGCTGTGTGTTCAACGCATGTGTACAACGTAGCACGGTAGGGAGTATGGACACCGACAACGGCACTCCGGTTGGTCGAAATGTACTGCACGTCTAAGGGTATCGTGTCCGATGCGTTGGGTAAGTAACGTAGGTACAGGATCCGAAGCAGGGAACTGGAGCATGGGAGTTGGAACAGCCTGGGCCCCAAACGTCCGTCTCCATTTGCATCTGTCGTCGCTTGCGCCGGCATGGAAAGTGAAAAAAAAGGGTCCTTTTGGTACAACTCGTGATGGGTCCGCAGTCCACAGTGATGGCAGCTCCACCTGTAGAAACAGGGGGCGTTGAGTTCCATTATGGGTCTGGTCCTCCAAGGGTCTCTCTCTCATCTCCCTCAAAGACTGCGGAGGGTTGTGGCATTGGTTGAGGTTTTTCTTGACTGGAGTCTACGAATACGTTTCCCTCAATGGAGACATAGAACGCCAGAGAATTCTACCCTTGTAACAAACTGCTAGTTCTGAGCTTCGTACGTAAATCTTTTCTTCTTAGCCCCTCGACTGCCTTCATCCGAATTGCCACGGTCACTGGTGGGGTTCTCCTAACCCGTCTTCTCAACCGACTCGGCCTCAACGACGCAACTAGTCAGCCGACGATGCGAGTGCTGTAGAAAAAAAAAGGAGGCGAGCGGGAGTGGCGGGTGAATGGCCTACCCGTACGTAGTGCCTTAGGCCTTTTTTTTCTTCAACTTCAGGGGAATCTGCTTTTCCATTGTTTCACCGCGTCTCCCTGGCTTGCCGACTCAGACTCGCCTCACCTCGCCTTGTTTGTCTCGGCCTCCATTGGGACACAAGGTTACCGGCAGATGACTCGGGTTGATTCAATCTCATGAGTCAATATATTGCTCCGAGCTGTATTCCAGGTAGATGTCCTTTCAACCTCAGTCAAATCTCTTCTGCTTCTATTTACCCCTCTTCCTCCTTTCAACCCCTCTCTCGTCTACGCGCCCCTCACTGAGGTGCCGTCATCAGGCCCGACTAGCGGCGCCTTAGAGCACCTAGAGCGCCTAGAGCACGACACGATTGTTTGGGACGGGCCTGGGACCCTCTTGAGAGTTTTTTTCCCTGTCGCTTTTCAGGCCGCTGGTCTGCCAATCACTGCCCCGGCATTAATTAGCACAGAACTACAGTACGCGAGGCCGCCATGACGACGACCGTTGTCATTCATGGTGAAGCTGGAGCTGAATTACCTGTCCTTTTTACTTTCCGTTGCCTGCCTGGGCGAGCTCTAATGAACTTATGAGTCAACTCCGCAGACGACATCTGCCCATCAAACTTGCATGCCACGCAACCGATTGGCTCGGGAATTGCTTGCTATGTCCGCCCACCCTCCAACTTGTCTGCGATGACTCCTACCTGTAGAACCTCCAGCTTACGAAGTACTTCGTACACAACCACGAGTTTATTACTTGGCTTCCATCGTACAGGCCTTGCCCCACGACGCAATGCGAACCTCAGACCGCATCGGTTCGCCGAGTCAAGCCTCGGATGCGGGGTTACCCAGATCCTCTGCACACCAAAACAAGCCCCCTGCTCATTGTGTGCGATGTACAGATTACCATGACTTGTAACTCCAACTCCGACCTAAATCATCGCCCAATGGCTATGCTTAATATTGTGATGCTAACAATCGAAGTGTCGATGCCCCGCTGCCCACGAAATTATGATGGAATAAGCAGACCATTTCACGGCAAAGGCGTCGAAGTTCGACCTTATGTCAACCTCTTAGACCCTCCTAGACGAGAGCAACCCCATTTCTTGGGTAGATTCGTGCAATCCCCAGAGGTTGCCCAAATACCACGAGGGTCTGACACCTGCTCGAAAAAGATTGCTCATCCTCGGAGGGGCTGGTCGGTGAGTCATGCCTTTGATTACCACACCCTCGAGCAAGCACCGGTTCTTGGTGGTCAAATCAGCGGGTTGCCAGCGTGAGAATCGCTGACATAGTCGGGAGTGCTACCCTGCGCCAGGTCTACGAGTTGGTGCGCTTAGGTAGATTAGTCTCACTTTCTTTAGGGAAATTGCACGGCACGGTCGGTTTTGACATCGAGATGCATGTGCGTATTCAGAACTCTCTTCTTGTTTTGTGGCCTCCCGCAATGGCGTCTTTCGCGACGGTGTTCTTTGAGGTGATGTGCTTCGCGATTGTAGGCAAGACATTTCCCACCCTCGGCGTACGTAGTCGCGACAACTATCAACGATATAACCCTTTGGATCATCTCCCTAGAATGGAACTAACTCTTCACACCAGTCTAATGAAGATACAATGCGGTAAACGTCGTTCCTGAGCCGCTGGCAAGAAGGCATTGCGAAAGCTATACTTTCCGATTCGTCACGTCCCACTGGATCCACTTGCAATTGACCATCCTGCTCTGGCTCGCTCGCCCAACTCAAGGCAAGACGAAACCGTGCAGAACGAAAAAGAAGAAGAGAAAAAAAAAACAGGATGCAGACGGCGGATTTTAAGTTTTAGGCTTTGATAGTTAGAGCCAGTTCATGTGAATCGGCCGAGATGGAAACCTTGCGATGCATCAGACGCCTGCAGCGTGGAAAGCCTCCGGACCATCCCTGCGCTTGAATCGTTCGGCCGGCGGTACGTACTTACCCTGCAGGTCCAGAGCGGCCCGTGCACCTGCCGCGCGCCAATGGAACCGCGGACGAATTCCAAATGCAGCGACGTTATCTTATCGCATCCGGCCGCAGGTTGCCCGGCCAGCAGCATGTATCACCCCGTTCCGTAAACAGCCCTCCCGCAGGCGAAATGTGCAACCCGCATCCGCATCGTTAACTCGTCAGTGGTGCATCCGTGATCCATCCATGAACCTGGCTTGTCCCGACTCTGCTCCATCCCAAAACCCACTCATTGCCTCCTCTTTCTCAAAGTCAGAATAAAAACTCTTTCGCCCTCTGCTGTCGAAAAGAACAGCCAAAGCTGTCCCACCCATCATGGACGCGTCGCGAAGGTCCTCCCACAACCTCTTCGAGGTCTTCCTCCGTCTGCGACCGCCGCCGCATGGCAGCGCCATTCCCGAGCGCATTCTCAACGTCGAGGACCCCGAGACCGAGTCGCACCCGACGCACATTACGCTGAACCCGCCGACCGACCGGCGCCGCGCCATCGAGAAGTTTGCTTTTACACAGGTCTTCGAGGAGGAAGCCTCGCAGCTCGATGTCTTCGATGCTACCAAGATCGCCTCGCTTGTTGAGGGCGTGTTGGCGCCTCAAGGTGGTGAGGGCACCGATGCTGTCGTCGCTACCTTGGGTGTTACTGGGTCCGGAAAGGTAAACATCGTTCCCAAGTGGACGGCCGTGGATGAATGCTGATGGGCGCAGACACATACAATTCTGGGCTCCAAGAGCCAGCGCGGCCTCACACAGCTTGCCATGGACGTCGTCTTCCGATCCATCGGCGAGAACATGCTGGATACGCACGCGCTGTACGCGGTCCAGGAGTCCCTCCAGGCATGCGACGCCTCGGAATCGCCTCTGACGGTGGCACCTCAGTTCCTGGACGCCTCGGGCGAGACCACGATGGCCTCCCGCGCAGGCTCTCGCGCCGCCACTCCAATGATTGTACGACCCCGACAGCCGCTCCTTTCTTATGTCAACCCCCCCAGCGCCACCCGTCAAGTGTCGACGCTGGCCGGCGCAATCCCCGGCGCGTTTCCGCGGGAATCGATCGCGAGTCCGAAAAGTGTCCGACTTGTTAGCGAGGCCCCGGAGTTTCCGCGTCCGAAGGAGCGATAGGATCGTTCTCTCGACGAGAGATTGCCGCTGGGAGACCTGAAGCCGTCGGCGAGCACCATGAACCTGCCCTCGACGCCCAAGCGGGCCAAGGCGCGCAACTTCATGTCGCTCACGGCCGCCAGTCGTGTCAAGAATATTGCTAAAGATTATCTCAAGGGCGACCACAGCATGCTATCACCGCCGCCTCGACGCCCGCAGCGCACCTCGGCGCTCCCGCA
The DNA here is from genome assembly GCA_019137265.1 of Neonectria coccinea. NCBI lineage: Eukaryota > Fungi > Ascomycota > Sordariomycetes > Hypocreales > Nectriaceae > Neonectria > Neonectria coccinea. The sequence continues at coordinate 53,518 of WPDF01000220.1, forward strand.
ACTGCCCGACGTCAGCGGCATCAACGTCTCGTGCGACGCGTCGGCCGAGTACGTCGTCGTCATCTCCATGTACGAGGTACACAACGATCGCATCTACGATCTCCTGACCCCGCCGACCAAGTCGGGCGCTACTAAGGAGCTTCGCCGCCGCCCTTTGCTCTTCAAGTCGACGGAGCTCTCGCCGGACCGCAAAGTTGTCGCTGGCCTGCGCAAGGTCGTCTGCAGCACGTACAACGAAGCCCTCACCGTGGTCGAGACGGGGCTGCAGGAGCGCAGAGTCACGGGCACCGGCAGCAACAGCGTGTCGAGCCGGAGCCACGGCTTCTTCTGCTTCGAGGTCAAGAAGCGCACCCGCAGCAGGCGAGGCGGCGCCTGGGAGGGCAGCCGGTTCACCATTGTCGATCTTGCGGGCAGCGAGCGAGCGCGAGATGCCAAGACGCAGGGCGCAACGCTGGCGGAGGCGGGCAAGATCAACGAGAGTCTGATGTACCTCGGCCAGTGTCTTCAGACGCAGAGCGAAGTGGGCAACTCCAGCAAGGTGAGTGTCTTAGCGATCTTGACGTTGCCTGTGAGCGCGTACTAACATGTCCCAGCCCAATATTGTGCCTTACCGACAGTGCAAGCTCACTGAACTCCTCTTCTCCAACTCATTCCCCTCATCCTCCAACACAGCGCATCCTCACGCGCCCAGGCGCAACCCGCAGAGAGGGGTCATGATCGTCACGGCCGACCCCCGGGGCGACTTCAACGCCACGTCGCAGATCCTGCGATACAGCGCCTTGGCCCGCGAGGTCACGGTGCCGCGGATCCCTTCCATCACCACCACGATCCTCGCACACCCGCCGCCCATGGCTAGAAACCGGTCGCCCAGTCCGTCGCACCAGCACACTCGGCCGTTTATGCCGCCGGGATCGGGCTCGTATAGAAACTACACCCCTCCCATGAGCTCCGACGAGCGCACCACGATGGAGATTGCCGCGCTAGAAATCGCCCGCCTTAGTGATGAGGTCGATCAGCTGCGCGTCGAGGTGGATCAGCAGTCGGATGCGCGTGTATCCGCCGAGGCGCACCTGTTGACCATGGAGGACAAGATGCTGGATCTCGAAGCGGCTATCCGGGAAGACTGCGCCGCCGAGTTTGAGCAGCGCCTGAGTATGGAGATGGCGCGCTGGAAGGCGTCGATGGCTCTAGAGCAGGAGCGCAACGACGAGCACTGGGACCGCAAGGTCGAGGTGCTCGAGCGCGGCCTGGCGCACGGCGACGACGACGGCGACTACGACAAGGAGAACGTCCTGATCGAGGATCTCGAGGACGAGGTCGAGCGCCTGCGCCGCGAGAACGGCATCCTGAAGCGCGAGCTGGCGTCCCGCAGCCCGACCAAGCGGCGTCCGCTGGAGGAGCGCGATGACTTTGCGCCGCCGTCGGGGTCCAAGCCGGCGACGGCTGAGGGCGTGTCGAACCTGGGCCGCAAGCTGGAGCGCATGCGCGTTAGCGGCGAGAGCACGGCGCGGGCGGCGAGCGGCGGCGCGTCGGGGAGTCCCAAGAAGATGCGCAAGCTGGGGACACGGCGGTGGGAGGAGCACCAGGACGTCGAGTAGATAGCGGGTTTGTGTTGCGGTTCGGCTTTTTTATGATGTTGCGATAGACCATGGTATGGCAGGTGGGAGGGTTCGGTTGGCTTGGAGTATACCCATTCGTGTAATGTTTGTGGATATATATGCTGGGTGTGTCTATAATTGATTCGGTTGAATTATGAGTTGCGGTGGATATTCTAGGCACTTCTCCCGGTGTGTAAGAGCACTCCCCCTTTATCTGCATTTATGATTATAATCCATTACAAATCTGACGATCAACGCTCTCTGATAACGACAAATTACTGTCTCACGTCCTCGTCTCGGCCGGGCTGTAGTACTCGGTGATCCCCCTGTTGGCCGGCTGCGTGCTCGACTGCCCTTCCTTGCCATATCCGGTCTGCTCCACGCCCTGACTCCTATCTTGCAGCGGAATGCTCTGGCCCTGCTGCCCTGGAGCCATCATGTGCTGCTGCTCCGGGTTCATCATGTTCTGCAGGCCCGGGCTCTGCGGAGGCTGGTGCTGCGGATAGTACTGCGGCATCGGCTGCCATCCCTGAGCCATCGGCCCTCCCCAGTACGGCGGCCCGACGACCATGACCCGACGACGTCTCGCGGCGTTGCGCTTGGCGGTGTCGACGCAGGCGCCGACGAACAGCGTGAAGTGCAGCAGGAAGACCAGCCCGGCGAAGACGGCGGCGGCGGTGAAGCGCGCGGCGCTGGCGCCGTAGGGCGAGCCGCAGTCGACGTAGTCCTGGGCGTCCGCGTCCCAGCACGTGTCGCTGCCGCCGTGCACCACGTACCCGACAAAGGCCGACTGGATGCCGGCGACGATGGCGGCGCCGAGCCAGACGATGAGCGACACGCCGACGTGCGCGCCGGGGTGGATGCCGGCGACGCGCTTGCGGGAGAGCCAGGTGATGATCTCGGCGGCGTCCCAGATGAGGGCGAAGAAGAACTGAAGCATTCAAATTAGAGGATATATACCGTGGGTGATCTGGGGGGACGCACAATGGGCGTGCACAGGATAAACACGTAGCGGCTCTCGTTGTCGCTGTTGATGCTAAAGGCCAGGGCGATGGCGCAGATGCAGCAGACGATGTCGGCGGCGTGCATGGCCAGCTTGGTGTAGACCCAGGCCTTGAGGGCGTTGGCGACGTAGACGGGGACTTGCTGCTGTTGTTGGTATTGCAGCTGGAACTGTTGCTGTTGTTGCTGGAACTGCTGCTGCTGCTGCTGCTGCTGTTGATTCGCATCGTATGGCTGGAAGGGTTGGCCGTAGGATCGAGGGTATAGCTGGAAGTGCGCGGGCTGGAACTGGCCTTGCTGTTGTTGCTGCTGTTGATCACCAGCGGGTTGTAGTAGTTGTTGCGTTAGAGGCGGTGACGTCGGGGTGGGAGTCGATACGCCCGCGTGAGACGCCATGGCGGGCAGATTGAAGCCGACAAAGATGACCTGGCTGGACCGTCGTGGTGTTGAAAGCGAATGTGAGTCCCGCACCACAAGAACCAAGCGAAACCGAACGAAGAAGGGACAACAAACGAGCGAATGCCTCTTCCCAACCCAAGAAAGAAAGAATGAAAAGAGAAGAAAGTTATCTTCATGCCCACGCCACAAGTTCCGTTTCGCCATGTCCTGCTGCTAATTAAGCGAGGGGCGGCCGTCTGAAGGATTCACAACCAGGCCTCCTTTTGTGTTAGTCGTGGCTTGCTATTGGGTCGTTCCCCTGGGCGCTAAGATGGACCCTGGTTCCGGGGACTTCTGTTCAGGGAATAAGGGGAGGCAGCCTTGTGGGCCTATTTACGAATATTGCACGGATGGAGGAGAGAGATGGTAAGGGCATGCTGGGAGGGCTTTGTGAGTATCTTGTATAAAACTCACATTTTTCTCTGTTGGTTGTAGTGTTTAGATATGGGTGCTTGATGTGAAACACCTCCACTCAAACTGGCGTTCCTCACGGCGGCCGACTGCCAGTTAGTTCACGATGGAACGAATCATCCATTGTCCTTCTGGCAGTGATCGGCATTAAGCTAAAACAGGAAATGTCCTGCTCGCTCTTCGCCTGGGCTCCCTCTCGGCTTCGTCCGACCCGATCCGCGTCTGCATACCGAGGAGTAGGTACCAGAGCCGCCGATGGTCTTTCGGCTTTCGGTCTTAACCCACTAGGGACAGCTCTTGGCACGGTCACTTCAAACGTAAGAGCCAGATCGTCAATGGGTATCAAATCCAATTCCGTGACTATGGTATAGATTCTGTCCTTCACATCGCTCGCTCTCGTCTATCAAACCCCAAGTCTATTCTCGTTGCAGTACCACCAACAAACCCATCAATCCCAACATCACCGTCTTGAGCCACGGCTGCTCTGATAGCAGAATGGTCACGTATCCAACAAAGGGCAGGAACCCCACGACGCTGCCGATGATGTCCTTGCGCACCAAAAAGTCCTGCCCTCTGGCGTATAGCTCCGTGTCGTCGGAAAGGTTGTTGTCGCCTTTGGTCAGGAGCTGAGCATTCTCTCTACATGTCCACCACGTGTTAGCTTCGCTCCTCAAGCCGTGTAGAAACTGGGAGATCTGACCCGCTGCCGAACTTGCGAACAATTCGGTGGACAATGGGAATGTCCTTGTCCCGCACCTCGTAGACCACCACCTCGCCCACTTGCGTCTCGCTCAGCACGTTTCGGTTCCACAGGAAGAGCAGGTCGCCGCGTTGAAAGGCGGGTTCCATCGAGCCGGAGAGGACGACGACGATCGGGGACGGCGAGTCGGTGATGACGGAGAGGCCTTTCCACATCTGCGGGGGCAAGTTAGTAACCTGATTGGGGAGCCCAGAGACGGCCACAAGAGTCTGGCAGGGAGCCAAGGAGCGGACATACCATAAAGGCCGTCGACAGGATCAGCGCAAAGTTCATGAGCTGCGCAGCCGCCTGCCGCGGGTTCTGGAGGCCTGAGATCATGGCGACGGTTGTTGCGGAGCGGTTGTGGTGGAGGAAGAGTTGGGCGCAGCAACGACGACGGCTGGAGCTCGAGCTTGGAGATGTCGAGAACTGGACATGGTGGCTCTGCCGAACGACCACATGCTTGCAAGTGTTGCTGTGGCTTTGTTTGTGGCGTGGAGCTGTATTGTGGCTTGTGGCTTGTGGTCCGTGCCCCACACCCGCAGCCACATCATCCTCGAGCTGCTTGGGGGAAGTGTGGAGGGGCAGCGTGAATCATGGGGAAGTGGGTGATGTCATTAACGCCAACATGAGGACGAGATCGATGTCATCGGTTCATTTGAGCGGACGTACATGTATTTAAAACACAGAGCTGCCAGTACTTACCTCCCTTGTCCTTTCTCCTCATCCGATTGACACTTGCCCAATACTCAGCAGGCAACACCAGGAAAGCACTTCACTTCACTTCACTTACACCGTCACCATGGCCGAGAACAACAACAGCAACACCAGCCAAGAGCAGCAACAGCAAGGCAACTCGCAGCCCGGCCTCATCGGAAGCCACTACCAGTATGCCAAAGGCGCCGCAGAGGTAAGTTCCTGCTTCCCCCGTTCCATCCAGCACCTGTTCTGACCTGCCGTTCCTCTTTAGGCTACCGTCGGCGTCCTGACCAACTCCCACGCGTGGAAGGCATCCGGCGAGCAAGACAAGGCGGCAGGACTCGCCGCGCTGAAGAAGGTCGGGGAGCAGCGAGACGAGGGCCAGGGATACGGCAAGGCCGAGGAGGTTGCTGGGAAGATTACCGGGTGTCAGGGCATGGTGCGGGAGGGTGCTGCCAGTAGCCCGAAGAAGGACTGAGGGTAGAAGCGATGAAGGACTGTAAGATATCAATCTGGGACGATTCAATGAATTAATTCGGCACTTTCACTCTGCTCTCATGGAATGCAGTCGATGCATCTAGTGTTTCTTGCACGGAAACCAGTCTGAATCACTGACTGCCCGGCGAGATTTGGTCGAGGAAGGGTGCTCTTCCTGTCTTGAATACACTCTCACCACCCGAGTTCTCCTGCCTCACAAACACTCAAATGGGCGCTTTCTGTTTCTGTTCCTAGGCGCTCAGCGCTCTAGCCTATCTAGAATTGCACTCATGTCCTCCATCTTCTCTCTCTACGACGTCTTTCATTCTTTTCCTCCACCTCCATCGTCGCTTGTCTCGTCACAGTCGCTTGCCAGCTTGCCTCGTCTCGAGCTCGGCACCATCATCCCCTTCTCTACTCTGTCTTCAGCATCACTTATCGTCTGCTCTCGTCCTCTTTGAGTCCACCATCAGCCCTACTTCTCATCCTTGAATCCATCGTTGCTTTGCTCTCTTTCCGCTGTCCGAATGGATACCGCTCCGCTGCTCACGGCCATCGACGGTCTTCCCGGCCCAAACTTCCTCCAGGATCATGTGGGCTTCTACCTCCTGCATGCCTCGTGCCGTGTTACTGACGACACAATCTCGACAGCCTGCCTTCTTGCGAGCCAGCCATTCGCCATGGAGCTTCATCCCCCAAAATGTCCTTGTCGTCCTTCGCGGTATCATGCTTGCCTTCATCGTGGGCACCGGCGCCATGGTCGCCCACTACAAGCTCAACGAAGAATCCGACTACACCAATTGGCGACTCATTTTTGACTACTCCATCATCTGCTTCATTCTGGTGTTTCTCTACCACCTCATCGCCTTTGTGAGTTCTTCCTGCACCTAGCATCCCTGACTTGGCCGATCTGACCATGTTCCGCAAAGTCCTGGACGTTCACTCACCTGTACTACCCTCATGGAGATGACGATATCGGTGGCATTGAGGGTTTGGCCATATCCGCCATGTCCCTTCCTCGTAACATGGGTAGCCTGCGGAAGCAGTTCTACTTTACCATGTTTTATACCGCCACTGTCGTTGCCGCTTTTATGAACTCGACCATCTACTGGTTCATCACTCGCCAGAATGACGACGGCGACGCACCTGAGCCTCAGCCCACGCCTGAGCCTGGGGCCGAGCTACTGTGGTCCGACACGGCAATGGAAGTCCCCAAAGCTCCATGTAGGCCTCTTCTAAGCCCAAGTTATCACACTGGCTAATCCACCCACAGTCAGTGACTTGTTCGGGGAGGGATGGTTCAACGCATTTGTCATTCTCGCTTTGTATGGGCTCACGTCGGCCATCATGGCCACGGAGATCTTCTGGCTCAACAGCATCAAGCGCCCCGTTGTGAGTTGCTAATATCCTAACGACGACTGGCTACTGACATTGATTAGGCAATCGTATCTCACATCTTCGGGCTTATCTTCCTCGCTGGCATCTATCTTGGTTGGGCTGCCATTGGCACCCTCATCACCGACTGGTACCCATTTTTCTGGCTCGATGAGAGCTTAGTCGGCTCCCAAGAAGCGGTGACGGCCTACTGCATCGGGTTTGTTCTTTTGGCACCCATTAGTAAGTGGCGTTCGAGATTGGCCCCGATGGTTGCTAATGTCGGAACAGTGTACGTCCTGATGCAAGGAATCGTCGGTATCCGCGAGGGTCTCACGAGGTCGCTGTCGGAGGCGCGTGCCGTTGCCGCGGCCCATGAGGCACTGGATTCTTGAAATGGGCGCCAACACGTACGAGAGGGCCCTTGTCCGTTTCAAGGTGTCGGAAAAGAATGAGTTGTCGATTGAAATGAGGACATAGGTGGAGATGGAGGTGAGAGTGGAAGGGTGTTGGGTGGCCATTGGCAGGGGCTTGGGCTCTGTCGGGCATAGACTAGAGATCGATCACTTGACCTAGATTGTGCACTGCGAGTTATGAATTGCTGGATTAATGGGAATTTGACACCGCTTCCCCTGAGGTTCCGGGTTTCCAGAATCTTCTTTGCATGTTGTCGCCGGCGGTACGGATGTGAGGTGCGTAATCGGGGCTGACGCAGTTTCGTCCCAAGTGTTTGGAGGCTTTCGTGTTAGGCATCGCCCTCAACCCTTTCGCGATCTAATCTTGGACAAAAACTGTTGGGGACGCGTTTCGGCCTCTATCTCCTCATTTGCGACGGAGTCCGCCGGAGCCGAGAAGACAACGGCGATTCCGGCACGACGGCGAGCGAGCGGGACAGTTTCGGGACAGGTTCGGGACCGACAGATGGTTCATTCACGACGTCGGCATCACGCACTTACACAAAGGAGGGGGTTCGTCCACTACAAATTTAAGGTCGCGTTAGTGCTTGGCGGTGCTTTAGCGAGCGTCGGACAGAGGATAATTCGCAGACATGTCTCGGCACGGATCAAGCAGATCTGGGCTTGATCAGTGAGCGAGACAGCCATGACAGCAAGATCCGGGTGCAGATGCGTGGCGATTCCCCAAGATTTCTGTGAGGCAGGACACCATCTTGGGCTCGCACTTTGGCTTTCCTGCAGAGAGGGACGTGACGCTGTGGCCATTCAAGTGGGAGAGAGCAGTTGGGAGATGCAAATGGGCTGGCGGCTGGGTGCTATGCCGAGGCGCAGTCGATTGGGCGTGCAGTCGGTGAGACGGTGACACAGCATCGAGAGGATGTGAGTGGTTGTCGCCGTGAGTCGGACGGCCACTGAAGTGAGGGGAAGGACGGAGGGAGTGAAGTCACTCTGCACGTCTGAGTGCAAGTTGAGGCGACGGTCGAACGTTGGACCGATACTTGGACAGTTGGACGTTGGAAGTTGGACGGTTGGACTCGACGGCGGTCGCGTTGCGTGGACATGGCTGGCATTGGGCATCCATCTGCAGGCCTCAGGAACCGACGGGAGAGAGGGGAAAGCACCGTCCAGCGCGTGCGGCCTTGATTCTCCGGACCGGACAGTCGACGGTGGACGAATTGGCGCATGGTGAGTCGCTCACGTGCGATGGCGGATGTCGATGGAGTTGACAGCGCATTGCTGGTCCTGCGGTAATTAGAGGGGAGGTGTGTTGTTCGGTCAGTCGAGGTCACGCCTCGGGTTTTCTCCTGAGGAGTGAGGCCGCAATCCAGGGCGTGTCTCGGGCGTTGTCTTGTTCGAGTAACGGTCACGGAGAATATGTACGGGTGCCTCATCAGTTTCAAGGTACCTAGCCCATTCCCGTGCTCCCCCGCCGGAGAATCCTGGCTAGGAGGCCTAAAATAAGGTACCCGACCGTCTGCGATTCGCCTGGTGCGGGCTGTACCTGGCAGTACCTTGCTCCGCGTACTGACGTGGTGGAGGGAGGCGTACACTCGCCGTACTACGAACACACTACGGTATCGTGGTATCATCGTCTTCCCAGGGCTGTCTGGGGGTGTGCCTCGTCCAAAATACCGAGTGCCTTGTTTCTCAGCCCGCGCCAGATCTCAAATCTGAATGGCTGGGCCCGTGGCGCCGGCGAATGGGAACCCTCCGTTGCGCGGCCGGGTGGATGCTGAGGCCGTACAAATATCCCACACCCTCCGCTGACGTCTCCGGCCTTCTCTTCCTTTCCCCCACACACAACCAAAAAAGGGTCGCAAAGCTATCACGAGGATCTTGTCTTGCCAGAGGCATCTTCTTCCGCCCGGACCCCTTGTCAATCTTTTGTGCGTCGCTCTCTCACTCACACTCTCTTTCCCCCGACCTTCCCCCCCGATTCTCCCCACCTCTTTTCCTCTCTTCGCTCTTTTCGTCGCTCTCTAGACAAGCCGTTCAACTTGGGAGTCTACACCCCCTCGAGATACCTATATAAACGACTCGCCGCCGACCTGCTACCTGTCTCGGCTGTCTTTATTCTCTCGAACATTCACTCCCATCTTGAATCCCCAGCAACGAGTTCACTCTCTAGTCACACCTACAACCCCGCCACCCCGCCAACCCTCCCCCAAACCGCAGCCATGTTCAAGCGCTCGTTCCGGTCCCAGGACCAGGCGCAGAGCCGCGTCGACAAGGCTACTCGACTAAAGAGATCGGGCTCCGTCCGGGATCACACGAAGCTGTCGAAACTGCAGAGATCGCTCACTGAGCAGGACTCGACCAAACCCAACCCCCCCAAGAAGTCCGCCGCTCACCCCGCCGCTCACCCCGCCGCCGCCGCCGCCTCCGCGACGGCCACGGCGCCCTCGCCCTCGCCCATCGTCACCCTGACCGTGGGTCGCGACGGCCGTCTCTTTGCAGCGCACGAGGACGTCCTCCGCCAGTCGCCCTTCTTCGAGGCCGCCCTGCGGAGTGGCTACCGCGATGCGCAGAGCAGGAGGATCTCCCTCCCCGACGAAGAACCCGAGGCCTTCTCCGCCCTCCTCGAGTACCTCTACAAGGGTGACTACTACCCGCGATTGTTGCACAACCGCAACCGCAACTCTTGGGAGCTCGAGGACCAAGCGCGAACGCCTCACACCTCCCCCAACCTCGAAAACGGAGGTGGCCGCGCAGGCACCGGTGCCGCCCCGGGCTCCGGCCCTGGCTCCGGCTCCGAGGCCACCGTATTCCTGTCCAGCGTCAACGCCGCCATCCTTCGCGACACGGTCATCTACTGCGCCGCGGACCGATACGGCCTCGAGGAGCTCAAGCGTCTGGCCCTGCGCAAGCAGGGGCTGCAGGCCGGCATCGACGTTGCCACCATCCTGCGGTCCGCCCAGTACGCCTACGCCCACACCCCCGACTCGGACAGCCGCCTGCGCGCTCACTACCTCGCCCTGATCATCCGCTGCCGCAAGACGTTCAAGCGGAGCGGGACCATGCAGGCTGAGATGGAGGCGGGTGGCAGCAAGCTGTTCTTCGACCTGTTTGTGGCCATGTGCAACCACCTGGACGACGTCATCGACGTGAGCAACGCTCGCACTCCGAAGACTGTCTGAAAGGCTGGACCGCCACTGCACGAAACTACTCTCAGGCCTCCAGAAGCGCGTGTAAGACACCCAGAGGGTGCTTCATGGCCGGAGGATGAGTGTGGAACCAAGCACACCAGACACACCGAAAACAAAAAACACAAAAAAAAGCGACACCATGGGAACTTTGGAATTCAGCGGGCGTTGGTTTGCTTTTCACGCTCCCTCATCAGATTGAAAGTCTCCATTTGGGAGTTTAGTTTGTTTTGACGACTTCTCCACTTCTCCAGGGTTGGCCGACCGAATCTTTGATGAGTACACGAGCTGAGAGGATCTAATCCGCCGCATGAGCCATCGTCCTCCGCTCTACTTTTTGTGTTTTTGGTATGTCCTGGGCGTTTTGCCAGTTCTGCCTCGTCATTTTACAACTCCGCATTGATACCCATTTTTACACTGCATTTTTGGACATATTTTCTTGTCTGGCGTTAAATCTGCAGGGCACTGGATCTTGCTTTGCATAGATTTTCAACAACAGAAGGGAAAAAAAATGGAATGGACAACTGCTGTCTGCTTTACTGCTTTTACCCGCAACGCAAAACGGCCAAGATTGATTGACGAGCCAATGTTTTGCCCACCTCAGAAGAAAAGAAAAAAAGTGTTACCGCATGGAGTCAACTGTTTGGATTTGCTTTCACGGAACGGTTGGGCGTTATTTTAATGATGCATAGACCACTGGAACGGCAAAAGGGAACCTCTCCATTCGGAACAACAGGCAGCGCCCCAAGCAGGGAGACGAGGATACTATCGCACGGGTCCCACCGGATGGGCTCGTGTGCCTCCGTCTCTCGGGGTGTACTGCCTGACAAAAAAACACACAAACACAAAACAATCACATCTCCTGGCAAACACTCGTTTAACTCTTTTCCTTTGTAAGGGTGGAGGACGTATGAGTTGGAAGATGCGAAGATGGAGCCTGCATGGTCTCGGGGGCGAATGGTTTCGCCGACAATGATGTTACGATCTTGATGATTGATATCCATACCTAGGTAGTCAAGGGTCGCAGAGCGATCCTCCCTGGCGTGAGCTCCGTCAGGGTCGAGGTAATGAGAAATTCGGCCGCCTCACTTTGGTTCTGTTTTGTATGATGTGATGTGATGTTGAAGAAGCAATCTTGTAGCTACGGCATGGCTGATGGGAGTAATTGACTAACTACTTCGTCCACTTGACATCAAAGTCCTTGAACTTGACCTCCAACTCGCCATCGAGTTCCTTGCCAGGTCGTGCTACTAGGGCACTCACCTCCAGCTCCCACCCCTCCCCACCGTCCTGTCCATACACCCAGCAAATCTCCCTCAGCGGGGTCTTGGTCTCGCCATCAACGACATACACCCACAACGAGCTGCCCAAGTCGCTCGTATCCTTCTCGACGGCGATGGTGACGCTCTTGGCGCCGGCCACGATGTCCTCGGCGCCGGCGGCGGAGCCCACGCTCCAGTCGGCCCAGGCGTCGCAGGCCACGACGGACAGGCGCGCGGTGCCGTTGTAGAACTCGATGCCGGCCTTGATCCACTTGCGGCCGGCGGAGGCGTGCGTGAGGGTTAGCAGGATGCCGGCTTGGTCGTATTGCTGCGCGTAGGTCGTGGTGAAGGTTACGCTTGTGGAGGCGAAGGTGGTTGCTGGGCCGGAGGAGTGGGCGCGGAACGGGGCTGGGAGGGTTAGTTGGTGGGTGCTTATTAGGTGTAAGACGGGAGTGAGGGGTGAGGGTGAGAGAGTGGTTCGTACCTGAGAAGACGTCCCAGGAGGGAGGCTTCTTCCAGATGTCAGTGTCTGGGCCGGCAGCGAGGGTGAAAGAGGATGCCATATTGAGCGTTTAGTAAAGTAGTGTGTTTAAAGTATCAACAAGTGAATCCCGAGAAGGAATCCAACTGCCCTTTATGTCCATCAGCCACTCAACCTCCAACATGATTCCTAATCACTCGTGTTCCAACCGCGGGGGAACCAACAACTTCTGACGTAATTGGACCAATCCCCCGCTGTGACTCGGCCCAGATGCGTGAGACCCTTTGTCTTTGTTCCCACTATTTTCGCAATGCAGGAGAGAAGGAGAAATCCTGTGATGCGGGAAGGCTGACGAGCCGAAGTATGTGCGATGTATATGCGTGCCGGAACATGGGGCCGAGGTGCCGCGGGGTGCAAAAGTTCACGGTTGTGCGTGGGGTGCGGATGGTGGCATTGAGTCACGAACTTCACATGTGTGCGGTGTCATTGGCTGGGGATGTGTCGTGCAATAGTACATGGGAGTGCAATGCCTGCGAAGTAACAATACTGAGGCTTCGTGATGAGCACAATCGACAGCAATAACACGAGCGCTTCCCAATCCGGGTGCAGTTCGACCCCGCCAATTTTGGAGGACAAAGTTGGCATACCGGGTAAACCTCGGGTCTCTCTGCTCTTCGTCACCAACCACCAAAAACACGCGGGCAAAAGGGTCCCTTGATGCCATCGTTCCAAGAACAACCTTTTGGAATTTTTGCACACCTCGTCAACGTTCACTCGTCATCGGAGAAGCCAGGAACACACCTCCGTGCGTCTCAGGCCGCACTCCAAAAATCGTCTCACACCTGTATTCGAACCATCGCTGACTCGGCACATGACTCAGAAGTCCGCGGCAGCCTTAAGCGAGCCGTCACGCTTCCCCACTCGACCATCGCTCGACAAAACCACCGACGCAGAAAAACCCCGCCGCAGACTCGGCTCACCAATTTTCTCGACCAGTATCTCTTGAGACGCGTCCACTTACATCGCCAACGCGGGCTCGCTCGACTGCACTTCACTTTTTTCTCACTTTTTGCTTGCTTTCTTTCCGCCAGGACTTGCTGCCACCTGATTTGAGCTGGCCGTTTGACGGTCTGGGGGAGAGGAGAGAATTGAAGTGGTGGAAAGAAAAACCGCTACGACAATCCAACCCCGAATGCCGTCGACTTTGCGCATCTTCCGAATCCTCTGCTTCGATCTCGCTGATACACGTCCCTCGCTCAACCAACGTTTCCGTCCTTGATCCCTCGCCATGTCTTCATTCCTCACCCCGCCCAAGACGGGCCCGACCGGCCAGCGTCCCGTAGCGAAACCTCGATTCTCAAAACCGAATCCCGTCCGAGCCATGCGCGAGCGCGAAGAACGACGAGCCGCCGCCACGGCCCAGGCCAACATCGCCCGTACAGCTATCAATCGGAATGCCTCGCTCGCCCATCCCTCTCGCCCACAGTGCCCCAATAAGGCGTGTCCAAAGCCCAATGTCGTCGACGGCACCTGTCAGACCTGTGGTCGCATTGCGGACGACAGCAACATTGTTTCAGAGGTCCAGTTCGGAGAGACGTCCTCGGGTGCGGCTATGGTCCAGGGTTCTTATATCGGCGCCGACCAGGCTGGTGTTCGGAGCATGGGTCCGGCTTTCAGACGAGTGGGTGGATCGGATGACAGGGAGAAGAGCATTCGGGAGGCCAAGAGCTTGATGCAGGGTTATGCTCAACAGCTCAACGTCAGCGACAGCTTGGTGACTGCCGGAACGCAGGTATTCAAGCTCGCGTCGAGTGCAAACTTCATCCAGGGCCGCACGCTGACCAGTGTCGCCGCCGTGTGTCTCTATGCTGCATGCAGAGCGGAACCGCCCTGTAAGCTGATGCTGATTGATCTGGCTGATTTGGTCCAGCTCAACGTCTTCAAGCTTGGGCGCATCTTCAAGAAGCTCAACGAGGTTGTCCCGATCGGTAACGACGGCTTGATCCCTGTTTATCCCGAGGATCTCATCTGGCGGTTCGCAACCAAGATGGAGTTCCACCAAGAGACGGCAAAGGTCGCCGAGGATGCTGTTCGCCTCGTCAAACGCATGAGTCGAGATTGGATGGTTATGGGCCGTCGTCCCTCGGGTATCTGCGGCGCTTGCCTGCTGATGGCAGCGCGTATGCACAACTTTCGAAGAACCGTCCGCGAGGTCGTCTACATCGTCAAAGTCACCAACCACACCATCCAGAGTCGTCTGCAAGAATTCAAATTCACCGAATCTAGTCGCATGTCGGTCGAAGACTTTCTGAAGCAGGACTTCCTGGAGAGCTCGCACGACCCGCCCTCATTCTACAGGCAGACGGAGGAGTACAAGCAGATGGCGGAGAGTAAGGGCAGGAAACGAAAGAGGCCGGAAATAACAGCGGGAGACGAGGCGGATGGGGAGGCGGCAACGTCTGCGGCTGTCAAAGCTCAACCTCGGGGAGGGGCCGATCTCACCAAAGCTCCAATCGTGGAATATCGGCGCGACGACGACGGATTCATCATTCCACCTTTACCATCGCAGATTGCCGAAAATCCCTCGCTTGTCAACAAACTTAATGTGAATACGGAGGAGGGAGAGGAGGGAGAGGAGAACAACGTGGAAACACTGGACACCCTCGTGGAAGAGTTTGGCGATGCGATGGATGAGGATGCCGAGCAGGATGCCAGGCAGCGCGGGAACGGGAAGAAGTCCGACAAGCCCTCACTGCCCATCAACGAAGAATGGGAGCAAGACGAACAGGAGTTGGAGGGCGTGATTGAGGAAATCTTCAATGATCCGTTGACGTACGAGCACGCCATGGCCTACTCGAATGCCGAACAGCGCGCGCAGATTCACACCGTCTGGGCTCTACAGCAACGGCCTCAAAAAGAGGTGTCTATGGCTGCGGATGTGACGGAGGATGAGTTTGCCGACGATCTCGAGGTCATGAATTGCCTACTGTCGCCGGAGGAGGCCCAGATCAAGGAGATGATTTGGGTGAATCAGAACAAGGAGTGGTTACGGAAGCACCAGGAAAAGGTGTTTCGGAAAAAGATTGAAGCGGAACGGCCAAAACAGACGCGAAAGAGACGCAAGCGAGCCAGGATGGGCGAAGGACAAACGAGTCCTGCCAGCTCAGCCGCCGAGGCGGCCATCAACGTGGCCAAGGACCGAGCATGGTCCAAGAGGATCAACTACGACGCCATCCGCAATATCTTTGACATGCCCAACGTCGGCGGCCCCGGATCCGAAGCGACGAGCAGGAAGACGAGTGTGGCGGGCAGTACCTTTGGAGCCGACGAAGCGAACGACGCACCGGACGAAAGTGTTGCTGGCGACGGCGGGGAAGCTCCCGTAGAGGATGAAGAGGAGTTCGACGAAACTGAGAACTATGGCGAGGGAGATGGGGAGGAGTTTGGAGGCGGCGGTGGCGAGTATGAGGGCGGATTCGAGGATGACGACAACCCGGATATGGATGCGGAATATGGGCTGGATGAGTTTGCGTGAGGGGGGTTGGGAGCGGACGAAACTTGGGCCGAGGCTTTGATACCCAGACATAAGGATAGACTTGCGTTGGTTGCTAGTCACTTAAATATATATATTATAAGTAGTATTGAGAATCTGGAACTTGCCTGATTATACTGTAGTGCATGTAACGCCAAGCTACCGCCGGTCGCGATCACACTTCTTCAGGATTACAACGTTTGTTGCATGACATTCAAGGCCTGTCACCTAACATTACACAATGAGATACTACTCCGAGATCCGAAGCTATTGCAATGCGGACCGACTAGCACAAACAGAGGCCGAGAGATCGCTTGAAACCGCACCAACGTTTGTTATCCAATCCCCGAGGAGGTGTACTGTAGGTGAGGCAGTGTTGGCAGTGCATGAGTCGGCAGACATCAAATAAGGCGACCAGTCAACGACGGTGAAATGCTTTAAGGCACCCAATCGGCGAGTCTCATTATTCCATCGCCTGAGGCATTGATTGGCGGTTGTGTAACCCTCATTGTGGCTCAGACTACGGTCAGGCTGACTTCGAGGCGTCCTGGTGGCTCTCTTCTTCTTGGGAAACGAGAGGACTCCCCCATTTCCATTTGCACTCGTCAATACCTCTACCATCACGTCGCTTTCATCACCATCACCTCGGACGTCGAATCCTCGTACCCTCGAACCCTCTTCGACGATGGATCCCCTCTCAATCACAGCCAGCATCATCGCGCTGGTGCAAGCCACTGCGGCGGTTGGCAAGGGCGTCCACTTCCTCCGATCTCTCGGACACATCCCCGACGAGTTCTGTTACTTGACCAACGAGCTCTCGATCCTTCAAGCTGTCCTGGGACAAGTCACGAGCGCGCTGCAAGAGTTGCAGTCCGAGACGCCAAACGCGCTTGTGCCAAACGCTGACTTGGCCATAACGTCGGGCTTGGAGGATGACTTGCGGCAGACAGTAGGGGAGCTCGAAGCACTGTGCGACCGTCTTCAGGCAACCGCTCGAACGAATACGAAAAACGGGAAGCTTGGGGTCTCGAAGAAGATGTGGCTGCGGGAGAGAAGCAGCATTGCTCGGTTGAAGGCTAAAGCGGATGCGGCAAAGGGGAACTTGTCGCTGTGCTTTGATGCACTCATTTCAACACAAAGGTTTCGAGAAGCTGCCCTAAGTCCGCGGAGTATTGCTAATGTTCTGCAACAGCGCGAGGCAGACGAGAGTCACTATAGACATTCACCGAATAGTGGCCATGACACATGGAGGTGTCATGTCGAATCGGGAGATGAGCGACAAGTTCGCTAAAATGCACCAAAGCAGTGCTGATGAAGTACAGACTTCTCTCAGCCAGCTTCATGCAAAAGCTCTCGACCTCGAGCAATTGATCCGAGCGACGGTCCAGCCAACGTCAACCCAGCACATCGAGCCTGCGAGGAGTCCGCTAGACGAGACCACTCCCGGCAGGTCAACGTGGGCCTTTAAAGCTTCACTACGACCGATGTGTTCGAGATACTGCAGCTGTCAATGCCATCGCAAGTCTCAGTTGAAAACACCGAGATGGCTGCAATCCGTGGTTGGGTCCCTGTTTCTACAGTACAACAGTCTTCCCTTGTTAGACACGCGACCTTGCGATGCTCTGGAGTGTCGAGCAAGATCCAAGAGTTGCGTGCAGGTGCAGTATCTTTTCCCACCGTGGCTGGTGGCGCGACAAGTGTATCTTGCGACGGGTGGACACAGCGTGTTTGGATACGGAGCCTCGCTACATGCAAGTATCCGAAGGGTATTACCAGACGGTATAGCCACAAATGTGATGTCGGCCCTTAGATTTAATGATTGAGAATGGCTTCAGGAGTCCCTGGCTAATAAAACACTACATCCCACCGACGTTAGCAAGAATGGGGCGTCTCTTCTCCTAGTAAGTTGGACATCCTAGTCACTGGTCACTCTGACAGAATAGATAGCTCGCAATGAGTTTTCAAAGCGACGCCACAACTTTGCGGTTCGTCCTTGAGCAGGGCTCACCTCCAGATGTGGAAGACAACAGTGGATTGCACGTTGATACACTCCGTAAGGGGATCAAGAAAGTGTGGCTTACGATAATCTAGATCCGCGTTCAAGCGGGCCATGGTGCTCAGCCAAGCACAAATACCAGATACCCCGACGCACGATTTCATGCGCAGGCTCTTCGAGTTGAGCGAAGAACAAGACGTGCGAGTTTCAACGCCGATTCACGATGCGTTATTGGGGATTAGTCGTACTCCACTTCCCTCCGCTCTTGCCCAGGCGCCGTCGGACATCAACTGTCCCGATGATACCGGCTTGTCCCCAATCTTCTGGTGTGTCGTGCGGCAAGACATTGCGTCTTTCAAGATACTACTGGCGCATCCGAGGATTGACATCAATGTTACTTGGAAACAAGATGGAAATGAATCCTTGCTGCACTTGGCTGCAATTCTCGAACCTCCAGGCTGCACAGAAATGGCTACACTCCTCCTGGATGCCGGGATAAATGTCAATACCCGCGGTCCACTGGGACGCACTCCTATATTTCACGCTTTCGGCAATCCTGAGATGGTTGAGCTACTGCTGGAGCGCGGTGCAGTGATCAATGGCTCCTCTGAGGATCCATTGTGTGGACTTTTGATGTGTAGCACAAATGTCCGGAGGTGGGACCCTGCGCGACACAACTGGGAGCGTTCACTCAACCTGCTCCTTCGCTGGGGTCTTGATCTAAATGGTCTATCACATGGAGGGTTTCCTTATGTTGAAATGGCTATGGTGTTTTGGAACTTAGCCGCCCTAGATCTGCTTTTGCAGTACGGAGCAAGAACGGACTTCATTGATAGCCGAGGATGCAGAATATTGCACTGGGCTGCATACTATGGAAGTCTAGAGATGATCGAGGTTCTTAGAGATGCCAAGATCTCGGGCGTCGACACGAATGCGTTAGATGATTCAGATATGACCCCGCAAGATATCATGACTGCAAGGATGTCTGGATTCTACGATCAACCAAGGATACCTTTGCCGACCGAAGCGGAACATCTGGCCTTCAAATTACTGTTGGATGAGATTGACGAGAGGAATCACAGGATTGTCGAGGATTGTGAAGAAACAGGAATGAATGGAGAAGCTTCGGAGTGGAGTTTTGAGAGTGATGAGACGGGCGTTGTGCCGGAGTCGAGTGGCCTTTTCCCCTTGGATCGTTCGGATTGCGTTGGAGATGACGACAGTAGCGATGACGACTTTTTTGACACGACAGAGAGTTTCGATTAGTGATGGACTTTTCACCCGAATGTTCAAGGTTGTGTAATGGTTGTGAATTAAAAAAACATGTCTATTGCCTTTGAGTCTGCGCAATCGCACCTAAACTATGCCTGGACACAACTCTTAGTAGCCAAGAAGTTAGAATGTCTAATTTAATTTCGGGAACCAGCAGTTAAAACCCAATCGAGCTTATCTTCACAGCTACATAATAATAATGGACCCTTGAATACTAGAAACGGGTATCTTCAACTAGTTCTCCTCCCACTCTAACAACTCTCCGTTTTTAGAAGCGATCCTCGTATTCTTTATACCGAGACCCGATAGCAATGAGCCTTTTTGAGGTAAGCTTTTCGTTTGGAATGAAAGAGTATTGGCTTGGGATCATTAAAAACCTAGAGGTAGAGGTCAAGACAGTTAGGATCAGGAGTTAGATATTGAAAGACCTCTTTCCTCATCAAATCATACATTGACGTTTTGCCGTATCTAATACTTTTGCTCATTTCATGACTCTTTCATAACTTAAGAATAAATCGTTTTAATTATCCCTCTCACATATGCCCAGGCAAACGAGGCTGTGCGTACGTGTTTGCCCTTTTGGAACATCGTTGACAGCGACTTTCAACATTTCTTAGGCTCAGAGGCCACTATTTAGTCTGAAGGCAGTTGCAATATATTTTCCAAGAATCCTGTGATGATGATTCAGAACGGATTCACTAGTCATCTTTTCAAGCACCTCACTGAAAAATAAAGCCAGTGCCGGACCTATATCCATTGGGGCAATTGGACGTTGGAAAGCCTCACGGAATAAATACGACAAGCATATAACTTACGCAAGGTCAAACTTGCAATTGGCAATGCCCTAGGTCTGCTTTGCTTCCTTAATGACCACTACTGATACTTTGTAATCTTCTGATAAACCCTCCTATCCCACCAAGAAAGGCACGGGCATTGCCAAAGGTATTTTGTTATTCATCTTAGTATCCAAGTTCCTTGTGACACATACCTAACCCCTTTGATTGAATTAACATCGTATGCTTTCCTGAATATTGTAGTACTTAAGAGTGTCTGTCCTTCGACCGAGACTCCGGTAGGCAAGCATAGCCTTTCGAAGGTAGAGCAGCACTCCATTGCCAACAAGGCCACCCGCCCATCAATCAATCACCCACAAGAGACGGTTTTTTCGCGACTCAACTGAGATTGCCTTCCGTGGATGAAGAAGATACGCTCTCGCCTCCAGGCCTTCACACCACACCTCAGCTGGGGCAAGATTGGCGAAACTCTCCAAACCCTTGTTGTCCGTCGCATCACAGTACGATTGCGAGCTTTACAACTATCAAACCAGCGGGTATACCTACTTACTATGAATCCGGATTCGTGGTTGGCGAACTTCACGAGAGCTGTGTGTACGTTTAGCCTGAACTCGGGAATGAGTCTGATGTGACGGGCCATCCTGAAGCGATCCCTCCGTCACCACCATTCTCGTCACTTCGCTGATAGTAGGCATTATGTAGATTTCAACAAGTAGCCTCAATACAACAGAATATGCTCAATATCCTCGCACTGGGTTCCTTCAAAGTCCACCTCAGCTAAGTGGTAATATGCGAAAAGGAAGCCCTCGCGAGAACAAGGGCGCATCAGAGAAGCTGAAGGACAGTTGATGATCATACACGACGACATGAGTGAGAACAAGGATATTCACAAGAATAATTTGATCGGATTTATTAAGTGGTCAACGGATGCAGTCACAACGCCGCCACATCAATGTAGAAGCGCAGGAATAAAGCATAGTCAATACACGCCACAAGTGACATTACTAGACAACCTGTTGGGTGCTGTGATACGTATCAAGAGCTGATGCTCACGTGGCAGCGCCTTTGCGTCTTGCGTAGCGCGCAAATGCGCATGCGAACCACGCGCGCGACAACGCCGAATATTCGGATGAGGCTGCGATAAGGCGACGGCTTGTCATACTCAAAAAAAGCAAGAAAGCAAGACCCCGCACATCTCACATTCAAACATTTCAATACCAATCTCCTCTTGAATTTGCGTTTGTCTGCTCATTTGGAAATCTACGACTGCAGCTAGCTTACACAGCGTCCAAGTTGTGTGTCTAGCTGCTCGACAAGCCTCAGGTCCCCTTCAAGGTACGTGTAGCTCAAATCAGCCGGGTTATTTCCAAACATCGCGCATCTACCAAGTAGATGGGCTATGATGGACGCTAATAGACACCTGGAGCAGGTTGCGCTAAACATGACGAGCGACTTCAACATCAACCTGCCCGACATGGCTGCCATGGTTGATCTTGGCGACAACCATGGCGATAAGCGACGTCGCCAGAACGCGGACGCTTTCAAAGAATGGACTTCTAACAACACCGGGGCATCTAACGATGATGTTCCCCCTTTGGTAGGTGACGAAATTCCAACGATCTTTACTCCGCCCCCGGCCGTGTCGTCATCTTCGGCAAGCCAATGCCTCGGAGACGCTGGGGTGTTCACTCGGCCCTCTTCAGAAGCTATAGTGTCCCTCCTGCTCGCCAAATCGCAGACGCACCAGGCTGCGTCGCCAATTTCGGTGCAGCAACGCCTTCGAGACGCGATGGTGCCCGCCAAAGTTCTTGGAGGGAATGAGTCTCGGCCTTTTCTCCCAATGTCCAAAGCTAAGGAAATCATCACGGCGGATGTCGTGAAGGGATTCCTGCCGGACCTTGATCTGCAGACGCAGGTCGTCGACAATTACTTCAAGATCTTCAGCATTCTCGCTTTCATCCGAAAAGCCGAGCACATCTCCAGCTTCATTGCTGGGGGTGTTTCTGACAGTTATCTCCCCTTCCGCCCCGTCCAGTCGAAAATGGACAAAAGCGCCCATATCCAATCTGAATCTAGACCGGACATGCTCCTCAAAACCTACCTTGGACTAGACCAGACGACTCTTTTTTCCTTCTTGAAGAATCGATGGGCGTTCTGCCCGTACTACTTTTCTGGGCCCGATCCCCACACATCTAAGGCGCCGTTCGATGACCTTGGGACGGACACCATCCTGCCCTTCACCCAGGTAGATCGCTTCAACTCGGGTAGTTTTGGGACCATCCATCGGGTACAGATTTTGGAAGAGTACTGCAATTTCCCGGTGAGTTGGTTCGAAGATTTCCTCACAATAAATTAAACCTCGTTTCTATTGATCCCTTATTAACTGTTTGAAGGTCCCTAAGAAACGGCCTCACTACTTTGCCGTTAAAGAGCTGCACAGCATGGAAAGTCAGGACTGGTCTCGGGAGATGGAAGTGCTTCAATTTCTCAACGGTGAAGCCCACCCACACATCATTCGTCTCCTGTCGGCCTATAAATTAGGTGGGAAGATGCATCTTCTCTTCGATTGGGCTGACAGCGATCTGGGCATGTTCTGGCGGTTGAATCCAGACCCGATATTAGACACTGCCCTTTCCCTATGGATGTCGAGAGAGATGTTAGGGCTACTTGATGGACTGTCCCTGCTCCATGGTTACACCAAAGACGACAGCCCCAGACGTTGGTTTGGACGCCATGGGGATATCAAACCGTCCAATATCCTGGTGTTCAAGACGAATACGGATGATCGTCTTGGCCAACACCACGACTCCGTTCTCACGATCGCTGACCTCGGCCTTGCGTCTTTTCATAAGGCTGATGCGGAACCCCACACGGCACCAACGAAGCATACTCCTGCGTACCGAGCACCAGAACTGCATCTGAAACCTCAGGAAAACTCCTCGTCGTATGATATTTGGAGCCTTGGCTGTGTGTTCTTTGAGTTCATTACGTGGTATATTGGGGGTTGTCGTGCACTTGATCAACTTGCGTCTGCACGAGCGGACACTAAGTCCGATGCACCAAGCTTTGACACTTGGTTCCATCTGGAGGAGGTCAATGGCGGGGACCAAGTCGCGAGGTTGAAGCCTAGGGTTGAGCACGTAAGTACTGGGTGACGTTGTTACCATTTGAGAGCGTCTCTAACACTTGCAGTTCTTTGGCGAGCTTCGACATCATCCACACGCGACGGACTTCATCCGTGATGTGCTGGAAATAGTCCAACAGATGATGTTGGTTGTTGATCCACAGAAGAGATCGTCTTCTCGAGACGTGTACAAGGCGCTCGCCCACATACATAAAAGGCTTGAAGACGATGAGCTCTACTCGACGCCTCGCTGCGACTGTACTCTTCCTCGCGCTCACGGGGACTGGCTTGCGGACTCCACTGATGATCAATGTCTCGAGCACGAACATCTACTGAAAATGGTCAGGACCCCAGCCTAATCCTCTTGTCATCCACTGGCTACTCATTTTCACTTACACCTGAACACAGACTACGCCTTGTCTTTCTTCCTCATCTTCGACATTCAACAGGACCTCGCTGACTGTTGGCAATCCACAGGTCCACTCGAAAACATCGAGCCAGCACAGCGGCAAAAGGAAGTGGCCGGACATCGACGGCACAGCCGAGAGCAACAACACGAGCCGTGCCAAGAAGCTCCTGGGGACCAAATTTGAAGAAACCTCAAGTCTGCCGCGCAGATTTGTCTGCCCTTGCTTGAGGGCAGGCGTCGAAAGGGCACAGCTGAGTCGATCATGCTTTGGGCCAGGGTGGATTGAGATTCATCGGTTGAAGTACGCCTGATCGTTTCTTCATTACTCACTACGATAGTTGACCAAGATTTACTCATTCTTTAGGGAGCATATTTGCCGTTGCCATACGCCTGAAGCCTTCAGAAACCCCTCGTTGGTCTGTCCTCGATGTCTTGAGGGGTTCGAGTCGCAGGCCCTTCTGATGCAGCACCAACGCCAGGAACAGTGTCTCATCAAAGCAACTGAGATCATCAATGGCAGGTTGAACCTGGAACAGGTTAATAACTTGCGATCGACCAAGAGAAAGTCTGAGTTGAGCGACGAGGAGAAGTGGTTCGAATATTATCGAATCCTCTTTCCGTCTCATGATTTGCCTTCATCTCCATGTATGTCTCACCCTGTTTTGTCTCATATCATGTCGCACAAATATCTTTATACTGACATAATGGGCTTAGATCACGAAGATCTGACTATGTCCTCCATCAACACTCTGAGCACGCAGAGTTCAACTGGAATGTCTGAGTACAGAGACTACATCAAGAGACCACTCTCCGAAGACAAGCAACAGAGGATCGAAGCAGCATTAGCTGCCAAGGGCATTCCGCCGGAGTACCGGAGGATCATGGCTGCCTCCTTCCGTGACCTTCAATGCGAAGACCTCCAGGAGTTTAACCAAGACAAGCTCAACCCAACCTATGACATCCTTCTGAACGACAATGTTCTTAAGGTCGATGCGGCTCCAGAGGCTGACGTTGATGTTCTCGGTCCTGATGAGGATATTAACAAGTACTTTGAGGAATGGGACCATGATGTCTTGAATTGGACTTCCTGATCAACTTCTCGGAGCACCAACGAGGGTTCTTGGACGTGTTGGCACACACTCTGCTACAGTCAGACCGCGTCTTCAAGTATAAGACAGATGGAGGCACATGTACAGTCATTTCAGATCGTAAACAATAAAAGTGATACGAGATAAATTTGTTCCAACCGTTGTTGAAGAAAGAGCAGAAAAGTACCTGAAGATACAGAGAGTCAAAAGAGACACAGGTCAAACACACTATAATTAGGATGATACCTAGAAGCGAAAGGCGAAGTCAGTCCCAGCCTCAAGTCGGAAACATGCTAACACTGCGGCTGACAGCGGTGGGCTGTGCAAGAAGTGTGATGGGAACCACATGCTGGCCAAATACAATTATGCATTTTTGCACAATGCTCACAGTCTCTGAAGGAAAATAAGATGATACGTGATGCAGTTTGAGGACCAACTCGTAACTTAATCATCCCTGGGAGATAACTTGGACGAATCGTTGGAGAGACCATGTCCAGAGTTGTAGTAATCATTTACAGGTGACATAAATGGTGAGCGGTGTGAGTCATTCTTCCATCAATACACGCGATTGCTGGATTAGGCAGCAGAATTGTTACCCGCGCTTGGGATTCTTTCAATGTCTTACTCTGCAACTTCTATGCTTCAAATCCGTTGTCCTAGACGTCTCCCTGGCTTTAAGATCGTCTACGAGGTTGATGCTTGAAAACGAGGTCAGTATTGTACACACACACAGCATGTTCAGAATACAACTGACATCGCTTCAGTTCAACCGCACCCCACGCTGCTGGCAGCACAGACGAGCCGCCATTGCCCTACGTCGTAGGACGAACAATGGACTTGATGACTCCTGATGGGAAAGAGGTTCAAGTTACCATTAGGCGCATTTGCTCGGTCACCGTGTCACCTGTGATGGAGGAGCAATTAAAAACGCCAAATGGATACAAAAAGGCCATCCTTAAACTATTCGACCGACGCTTCGGAGAATTCCGCAAGCGGCATCCATACAACCAGAAAGCCGAAACGGCGTGGCGAGATTCTGTTCGCTCTGGCTTGGCGAAGAGTCTCCTTGAAGAACTCCAACATGACCAGAATATAATCCGAAAGGCACGCTTTCAAGACGACAACAACGATGATCCCGGCGAAGAAGACTCGGAAGGGGAAGAGGAAGAAGAAGACGATGATGATGATGATGAGACTGAGGATGACGAGGATGACGAGGATGACGAGGATGACGAGGATGACGAGGATGACGAGGATGACGAGGATGACGAGGATGACGAGGATGACGAGGATGACGATAAGGATGAGGATGATCTTAAAGAGGAGGAAGCTGTTATTTACCATTCGACTCGGAAATTCCACGCCAGTGAGGTGCGGGCCTATACCCAATTGAAAGCCTTTCAAGGCAAACATATCCCGCGCTTCATCGAATCGGTTACCGACAACTCCCCATCAGCACCTGCGGATCTTCCGGCATTTTACTTCCAAACTCCAGGTATATTACTTGAATATATCAACGGCTTCTCACTCTCGGAACTTACAACACGAATCCCAAACCAACCGCACCGTTGGGAGAAGATAGTCGAGGATGCAATCGACATGGTGAAAGCAGTCAACAAGGCGGGAGTGGTGCATCACGACTGTCAGCCTAGGAACATCCTAGTAGGTGAGATGGGTCAGGGTGTGTTTCAGCCATATTTGATTGACTTTGCACAATGTGCCTTTAGATCTGATTATAAGGACGCAGAAGACGTAGATGACGAGAAAGGGTTTGCTTATATCGTACATTCGGTTGATAACCATGGAGGCGTCGCCGTTCTCATGAAGCAAAGGGTAAAGAAAACGACCCCGTTTAACATAAACATCAAAGAGATAATGAAATAATACAAATGAGTGGCTTTATTTTAATTGACGCTTGGATTGCCGTAAATATGTTCATGTTTTGAATGAAGCTTCTCCGCCTGCTGGGGCATCATTCTTTTTCTGCTCCAGGTTGACATCGCTGGGGAACCGTTGATGTCTGCGAAATAAAGAATACTCCATAATAAAGCTCTATAATTTCGAGCGGGAGAGGATTCATGATGTTCGTCACCACTACACATGGAGCCCTGTTCAATGTTAAGCATTGCCGTCCGCGCTACAGGGCAAACCCGACAATATCGTCACCACCATCAAGCTCTAGTGTCCCCTAAATTCGGGGCGTTTAGTGTGATATCGAAGGTAGGAACTCTGAGGTAGGGCTCTTCGGAGTACGAAGTCGTTGAGTCTGAGGTGACAAGATTACTGCAATATCAGGCGTTCGTCTGCTGTCTATTGGAAACGTAGGTGACGCCAAGGATACGCAGGAAACCCGCAGCTACACGCACGGTAAACCGCATCATGTTAAAGGCCGAAGCTAGAGACTGGTTGATGGCAGCTTCTGTTGATAAAACGAGGCAAAGGGAGATGTTCCGTGCTCAGGGGCGCGTTGACAGATGACTGCAAATACTTTGCCACCATACCTATGGCTTTCTCCTTTGAGTGACCACACCGCCACTGGAAGATGCGCATACAGTGGGTGTACAAACTAAGTTTCTGATCATGTTAATAATACTTAGGTTTGAATCCATGTCTTCTTAGCCTGTCATGTTGCATTGTGTTTCCAGGCCATTGGATACGAGATCAGTTGATAATCGCTGCAGACTCACAAGCAAACTGTTCAGCGCGTACCTACAGGAGCAACATCAAACTTGATGCACATTGATACATTGATTCGCCTGAGACATGAGTCATGTTTGATTTAAGGTTCTTAGTACTTGAGCCATCCTGTATACTTGAAGTAGTGCTAAACCTCAAGGCACCGTGTCCGTCACCGAAGCCACCGATCATGCCCAAAAGGACGCTAGCTTTAAAGCTCAGTCGTGTCCCAGCTCCAATCGAGCTTGGCGGTGCCGATGAGTTGCTTCGTAATATAAACGGAATTTTACTCCACATTGACTTCCTCTCCGTGAAAACGAACAGCCGATTCAATGACCAAAGGATAAGTAGGTGGTGAGTCTATCGGACTGCTTTCCGGCGGAGTTTGTCAGCTGCGGGGTGTTTCAACGTGATTCTTTATGCTAGCAAAGTCCGCAAGAAACTGAAAAATAGGGGAGGAGTGTTTGAGAGACACCATTCGGGTTTGTGGTGTTCGGTTGTCCGCAAGGCATCCTGACGATGCTGTCGAGACGCATATGAAGTGCCTTTTTCGCTGTTCTGGTATACGGAAATTTCGCATCACCATTGATTAGCCCTTTAATTATTCATTATTCAACATGAAGGTACTCATCCTCGGCGGCGCGGGAGTCATCGGCGGACACGCCGCTATCCATCTTCAGTCGAAGGGCCACGAAGTCACCATCGCTGGTCCCTGGCGTCTAGATTCTGTGCCAATTCTGGCGGCGTTACCCTTTCTGAAAAGAGATTACGTCCACGACGACATCACTACAGAGCAACTCACCGGGTTTGACGCCGTCGTGTTCACCGCTGGAGCTGATGCTCGGCATGTTCCTGTTGGCGAGGATGCCGACAAGTACCTCATCCATGCCAATGGCGTGGCCGTTCCAGCCTTCACTAAGCGCGGTCGGTCTGCCAGTGTCAAACATTTCGTCCATACTGGGAGCTCCTATCCGCATGTTATACCGGACTTGGCCGAAAGGAACACCTATGTTCGATCTCGAGTCCTGGTTGGGGAGGGCGTTGCGAAGCTCTCTACGCCTACATTCTTCGCCCGCAGCCTCGACCCTCCATTACTTGTCGGCATCGTGCCCGGCATGAAGGTTTCCATGTTCGAGGCGTATGTACAATATGCGGAAGGGAAGCTTGGGCTGCCCGAATCTGCGCCCATGGGTGGATTCAACTTCATCTCGGAACAGTCATTGTATGAGGCTATCGAGGGAGCCCTGCAGAATGGGCCGGCAGTGGCTGGGAGAACTATTCTTATTGGTGATGAGAACCTCACTTACGCGGCTTATTTCGAGAAGTTCTTCAGGGCTGTTCGGAAAACCAATGTCACTATCCAGGCAAGGGACGAAGAGCACCCCCTTCTACCTCGAGGCGCTCTTTTTGGGGGTGACAGGGTTCTCTCATACGAGCCTGACCCAGAAGACGTCAAGCTTCTGGGAAACTACCGGCGCAAGGATATCGATAATGCCGTTGAAGACTGTGTCAAAGAGTATCATGTCGTTGGATGAAATCACAAGCACTCGGGATACACTGCAGGTCTGTGTGAAAGTGAAAGTAGCACTCCTTAAAAGAATGTATGGCGTCACCGCATCTTCTGTCGTGATTTGTACGCTTCCTTGACTTTGGCCATGTCCGTTTTGTTCCTGGCCGGGCAATGACAGTACTAGGGTTCGTGGTTCGCTGCCGGCGTCAATGACCTTGTTGGTATCCTGTGCCCCGAAAACACCACAATAACGGACGATGAGAACTTGGTGCTGGCCGATCGGGTTGAGAATACGGAGATGTCGTGATATTGATTTAGAAGTGTAGATAATGACGATAATCGGGTCAAACAGTCACGACTACGACGCGGGGTTGTAATCTTAGTTAAACCAACATCTTGCCGATCTAAACCTTTGTCGGCTCTAAGCAACTCCCGTGACGCCGATAGAGCAAATAGTACGAGACAGCGGTTCCAAGCCAAGTGGTTCGAATCACGTACCTTGTTGGGTACAGGGACGGCAGGCAGTACGCGTCGACATTATGGCAGTTCCTGAGAAGGACGCATGAGCTCAGTTCAGGGAGCAGAGAGGTAAACCAAGAAACGTTTATCTTGTCCACAGGGGATGAGATGGCCCCTGACTCGACGCTGGCCAAATTTCGGTGGAACTTGATACCGCGGGGTAATACCCGACTGGTCGACGGGTGCATGCTGGGATTCGAGTCCCGTTCACGGCCCCACCTCCTCGGGGCGCGGGTGGGGCTGCCCCGAGCAAGATCCAGGGGCCGCCCGGGGTGCAATTCGGGGCACTACGGATCTGGTCTGATCTGGACCTAATTGCCGCTGGCAATACTTGGATGAGGACTTCCCTTCACTGAGGCCTTGAACTACTTGGCTTAGCCCGAGTTCGATATAGTATAGTTATATAACTATTGTATGATAGGGATGGCTATTCTATGGATGGTGTTACCTCAGAAGCTGGCAGCTTGGGTCCAGATAGTCTTGAGATAACAACTAAGTTCCCTACAACAGTCCCCCAGAGTATATTGATATCACTAAGATGATGGTCAACGGCTGGCACTTTAACGGCATGCAAGATGGATCCTACCACATGCACGTAATTGTATCCGCGTCTAACTTAGTGAAGACCCATACTGGCAAGACAGGCTCCATCGATATTCGCATATTTATCAATCTCAGCACTTCTGTCGGTGGTTATTCAAGGCACATCATGCTTCAAGGGTGCCACAAAGGGTGACTACGGCGACGAAGATAAGGTGCACAAGGTAGTTTCCATATTGCGCAATAAAATATCAGTTTTTGTGTCACAGACCAACGAGACGATATACTAGTTCGTAGGTTGTCTTCCGGGCGCTTACTGTAGGGTCGATCTTGGCGTTTGGGGCTGAACAACATCACAGAACTGGGCTCTTGTACTGGACTCTTGTACTAGACGTGCAAACTTTGCTGTGCAACTTGTTCATGGGAAATTTATGACTGCTTTGACTACCAACGCCCCTGCGTGTCTCCCGTGAGTCTAGTCTTCTTGAATGTCTTCTTTATCGAGTCCAAGCCAATAAAATGATGTGTGATAAGGTGGCTGATGGTGGGTAGATTTCTGCCATTGACCGGCTTCCTCGTTATGGAGCGCGGCTATTTCCATAGCACCGGAGTACGCCACGGCGTATCGCCAGACCGGAACCAGGGTGAACTTCCCAGAACTAAAAGTAGCTTCTGATACTGGGAGCATGATTTTGGGTGTGCCCAGACCGGCAGAGATAACGGAGCCTCCCGACCTGAATGCCTGTGCTGGGTGGTCTAGGAGGCCATCAAGCATTGCCGCTTGAATGGACATCGGAAACTAGAGGTAGGAGCTCCTTATTGCGCCCGCTGACGCAAGTGGAAAGAGGCGTGAAACTTCTCATATTATATTTCTCTGCTCAAGGACACCTGACTCGAATAACGCATACTCAAACTAATTCATGACTCCCGGCCCCGAGATGAACTCCCCCGATGGCACAGAGAAGAAGTTACCCCCACGTTTTGAAAGGTCTGGAATGTCTGCGCGAAGCATCCAGTCAACACTAAATTCCACGACGCTATCGCTATCGTCACCTGCCGTCTTCGACTTGGAAAGAGCGTCTCGCACGACACCCGATCGAGATTTCACATCCCAGTGCCGTTGCAGCTGGACCAAGAAGTCTCTCGTGCGCTTGGCGTTCTCCCGTGCCAAAGACAGCTCGTCGAGAGCCCTGAAGCAGACGCTGAGATGGGATCGGACATCTCCTTCCGAGCCCATCGGTGTTGGCACCACTAGCGCGAACATGAGAATGAGGGCGGCAGAGAAGATGATGGAGACGCCGTGAACGCTCATGCGTCGAAGCGTAAATCGGACCTCATATAGGCGCAAGAGCTTCGACACGGCAATGGCAGACTCGAAGCACATTTGTTGTGCATAGGTTGGACCAACACCGTGGTGTGGTCGTGGCTGGATGTGCCGTTTCGACATCCATGGTGACATCCATGGTCGATGTGCGTGGATGATGCACTGATGGTATTGCATGCTGCTAACAAGTTAAATCATGAGCAATCCTCGACCGGATCAAGAAGGGACTCACTGAAGCATTAACACATGTGGCAGGTACGTGAGGTTTTTAAAGTCGCGGTCTACCTGGAGATCTGGTGGCAAGTTATTTCTCCAGTCAGCCAATTCGTCAATACATCGAGCGGTGTGTTCCTGGAGTGCTAGTCTTGTTCTCGGGAGATCACCATATCTGGAAAGAGCATCGTTGTTAGATAGTTTAGGAACGTGAGACGGGAGAAGAAAAGACGCACAGAGTAGCTGACAATGAAATCATGATGTCGAATAACAAGATCTGACATCTGGCGACATCCAAGGTGACGTCGACTAAAGAGCTTGAAGGTGTGCCAGGGGAGACATAGTGGGGCATCCACCGATCTGGTCTACCGATTCTGGGTTCAGGCCTAGTGACGGTCACATCTTTATAATTCACACGCATTGGCTGTCCTAGATGGAAACTCCAGATACTACTCAACACAAGCAGTATATCAGCGTCAAGTGTTGACAATCAGTGCCGCAACTTACCAGTCGACGACGCAAGCTGCCCAGAAAACTGTCCGGCGGACCTCGACTTCCGCTACCGAAATCAAGCCTTTCTCGACGTAGATTGACACGTCCTGGTGAAGGGCCAGAACAAAAGCCAACCGCAGTGCCGTGCCTTGATCGAGTGAGCGCGAGACCCTGAAGCCTGGACTGAAAGTGCACATACCGCTAAAGAGCCATCCCCGAGTATCGCGACCGTGTGCCATTTCATGAGCACTAAGTATCAGCATGGCCTGAACGGTGGCAACACAGGGCTGATTGAGTTCGACCTCCAAGAGGGCTTTGGACCGATCGGCGAAGAATTCGGCCAAGGAACGTGGGAAAGTGACGAATTCGCGATGAAGTTGTGAATCGAACGCGGCACCTACGGAACAGCTGAGAGAACCAATGCGTCAGGAAAAGCTGGCTACGCGAAGAGAGACTGGCAGTTTTCTTACATGGCGTTCCTCAAAGCCTCAGAGTAGTATGCACTATCGTGTTCGGGGTCGTACCGTTGTGCACGAGCATTGTCGTACATGTCTCGGTCGACAATGTGGTTGCTGGGATCCTGCCACGTAAAGTAAAGATTGACAAGATGCTCCTCTACCGCCGGTGGCACTTGCTTGTCCAGACCTAAGCGCCTGAGATGGAAAAGTCCATCGTCAAGGACCGTCCGGCTGACATCCTCAAGGTCGCTGCTTGCCACATCCAGGAGATTGAAGTTCGAGGTCGATCCGAAGAAGCGTATGTGGCCGCCGGGGCGGATCTGCAGTGTTCCTACGCGGTCAGATAGGTCGTCGTCCACCAGGCCGCCGGCAATAAAACTCGAGCTCGACGCCGGAGGTGGAGGACAGGCTGGATGCTGAGTATCGTAAAGCACACTGGCTGCTTGAGCAACTGTAAGAGCATCCATGGATTCCATCGATGGAGCCGACGGAGCTGCCGCGCGGGTGCTGACATTGAGAGAAGAAGCAGCTTGTCCCGAAGCGTATGGCATGCCGTCGCAAAGATCTCTTATCGATGGAACTGCCGCACGCGTGCTGATATTGGGAGAAGAATATCCCGAAGCGTATGGCGTGCCGTCACAAAGATCTCTTATCGACGGACCTGCCGCTCGCGATGGAGCTGACGGAGCTACCGCACGGGTACTGACATTGGGAGGAGAAACAGCTTGTCCCGAAGCGTATGGCGTGCCGTCGCAAAGATCTCTTACCGACAGAACACGCCGTTCCAACTCTGGAGGGTCTGGCTGTCGCTCAAGGCTAGACCTTGCTACACCTAGCTTACTAAGGATCAAAGATAGCGTTTCCTCGTCTTCCGAGGTCATCGCTGGCACTTCGAGGCCTTTCTCGGCAATGTACCAGGACAGCTCGTTAACCCGACCCAGGAGGAACTTGGCAGCATCCCGGAGGGAAAACCTAGAAGCAGTTCTTAGTTACCGGCCTATTCCATGATCCAAGGTACCGACCTGACTGGCTTTCCTCCCTCCTGTGTTAACTCGTACCGGCAGTCTCTATTCTTGAGGACGCACGACCAGCACAGCGGCATCTCGCCATCGCACTGTTATCGTATTGCTTATCAGCCACGGGTGCTGGAGGTCTCCTCGTCAGACGGTTGACGTGCCTTAACCTTACTTTGTCGACATGCTACGCACGATCTGGGGGGAGGTGCCATGCTCGATTCTTTGGCGATGCAGATGCAGACGCGTAAAGAGTCAAAGTTCGAGTCGTGGGAGGACGTGGCTGGGAGTGGCGACGTCACCGCGCTGGGGTTTAACATTTCTGACGAGTGTTGCTAGGTGTACCAACAAAGTCACGTGCCGCCCTAGATGCAAGGCTGCCGAGTCCTCGCTGGCGCCTCCTATAGGGTGGAGGGGTAAGACATGTCCTTTGTCTATTGCCGACTAGCGGCCTGATCTGGTGGACATTTTCCATTCCAAGCGTCCGATGAAATGCACGGGCGATCGTCTGAATCTCAAGGGCGCGGCGGTCTTTCTGCTTAGCGTTGCTAGTGC
Organism: Neonectria coccinea; assembly: GCA_019137265.1. Classification (NCBI taxonomy): domain Eukaryota; kingdom Fungi; phylum Ascomycota; class Sordariomycetes; order Hypocreales; family Nectriaceae; genus Neonectria; species Neonectria coccinea. Next base: position 87,112 of record WPDF01000220.1, read on the forward strand.
CTATATGATATCTTCCGACATGCTGATTGACGGAGGAACGCATGCCGGCCGGACCTAAATACCGACCATATGGAAAGTAAATCTAGGACGTAGCTTGACGCGTATACGTTGGTCCTCCTGCCTGACAATTTCACGTTGTGTACTCGTGGAGCAAAAATATGTTAGATGTATGGGAATATGCTGGATTAGTTACAGTATACCCAAGTGAGCAGCCCGTACTTAGCTATAAGGGCACTAATTACTCAATTAATGCTGATGGTGGCCTGCCGTAATGCTGGACATGCCTAGTAATTCAATCTAGTACTATTAGTATATTAGGTTATATTAGTTGAAAGACGGGATACCGATAGAGGACTTTGTCCAGCCGCAACAGGACAAGTGGATCGAAGCATGGTGTAGAAGAGGGTTTGATTGATCGTCAAGGATGGTTCCACAGTAGACTACATGCTAGTGCGCTTTGACTATGATCGCCAATCTGATCTAACGCGGGCCCGCTCGGTTGGGTTCACTAATAAGGAAATTGATACAGTGCAAGGCTAATTGAACACGCTAAAGGTTGGTACAGCAGGAGAACTTTAATACAAGCCAGCAGCAACGACCATGCCACCCGCCAGGACAGCCGCAAGAAGAGAGCTTGTCTGTCGAGGACCCGCGGAACCATCAACTTGCTCGACTTCATCGCTATCACCATCGTCCTTTTCGTCCTCCTGATCTTGATTGCCACTTGTGCTATCATCATTCTCACCGTCGTCGTCGTCAGATCCGGCTTTCCCCGTGATCCTCGCGGCAAGGTTACTGCACACCTCCGACCCAACGGGAATAATGTCCGTAACAAGTGGTTCATCACTACACGCCGTCCAAATCTCTCGATACTCCGAGATGTGATCACTCTGCCATTCCGTCCAACTGGATGCCCATTCCGAGAACAGCTCGGCCGACCTGCCGGTGACGACAGGTAGCTCGCAAGGGTTCTCCGTGTTGTAGAGGCCGTCGATTGCGAAGGACACGGCAACTTCAGAGATGGCCATGTCGGGTACAGGCGCGTCGGTCATGCTGGGTTCGAGGGACGTTATAACCGATTGACATGCGGTTTGAAACGGCGAGCCAGGGCGGAAGGTAGTCTTGGTTGCGCTTGGGGTTTGGGCAGTGACTTGTAAGGCGCCGCTGACGACAAGCAGAAAGACTTTGGTGGCGTGCATGTTGGATTTGAGCTGATGAAGATGGTAGATGAGCTCCAAGTTAATGAGTACCTTTGGCAACAAGCCTTCACTAGCTTTATAAACTTCAGGCCCATGGCTGTGAAGACCAGGCTCTGGAGGCCTCATGCTGAACATCTTACCGCCGGGCCCAAAGAGTCAGCAATTAGGCAAACATCCAGCGGCCAAGACAATAATAATGGCCTCAGCTTCCAAAACGAGTTAATTATTCTCACGGGCTTTGTCCAATAGACCCTTGTACCAGTTTTGGCTAAATGTTTGTGGAGGCGCAGCATTCGGTGAGAGTATTGTTAAGCCACGTTCCAGTTCAATAAATCGTTCGAGAAATTGCTCCAAGATTAAGCCCCCGAAAGTTCTTTTCAATTTTCAAGCTTAAATTTATGCTAAGTGGTTTTTAAGATGTTCAAGCCACTGTTAGGACTCTTGCATTGAGAATATCTGAATATTCATGCGTACATATGGCTTAGCCGAGAGGCGGGCTACGCGGGTGCTCCTCGGACTCCCTCCGCCCATATTTGTGGAACTTGCATTTCGGCGATTTCCCTATAGAGTTCTAGAGGAGTCCTGTCAGCCTTGAATTAACCATGTGTTTGTACCATTAAACTGTCTAGACCCATGGTCTTTTCAAACTAGGCTAGTTACATGATGAGTTTCACAGGAAGCATTCTATCCGAGAGAACGGTTGGAGTTTGTGATAGTGTATAAGCGAGATGTCGTGGTTGTCCGACGGTATGCAAGTATATGACAGCATCACGCGTGACAAAGGTCAGTGAAATCGGGGAGATCGCTAATAACAGTACTTCGGACGTGAGCTTAATACGAGCGGGAAATGTAAGCAACACAGCCACTATTAACGCTTACGAGAAGGGGCTATACGGGTGACATAGACAAAAATGAGTTGCAGAGCAATCGTCCCCCCAAACTGTATCAAGTTTGGTCACCTATTGATCCTCATTGGGATCGTAGCACATCCAATTCAACGAACATTTGGTATCAACACCACAACATCAGGGTGAAAGGCGATTGGAATGAGACCATGGAGTCTACGGAAGGATTAAGAGTAGCTGTTAGAACAAATAAACCCCTTTTATCTGCTGGACAAACAGTTTAAATCCCTCAAGCCCTCTTTGTCCACACGCTTGACGCTCTATTAACTCTCGACGTAACAACAATCTGAACTACCCTCACTTAGCTAATTGAGAATATTGGGAGCCTTAGTAACGTATCACAATAGCACTGCATCTGTTCGTATCAAGTGCTCTCACAATTGGCTTCACAGACTATTTCCTGAGTTATGTAATCAAGTACGACACACCCAGATGCCCTCTCAGGACCATTAAACCCTTTCACTGCCATAAGAAGCGGATTGCCTGATCCGCAGCTCCTTGTGCTCTGGTTCAAAGATGAACGCGGCATCTGGGTAGCATGAAAGACTACCTCCGATAATATACAAGTGACTGGATTCAGGGCATTTGAATCCACGATGATAGAACCGGACCATGGACCAAAGATTCAGCCGCCTATATCCAAGAGAAATTTATTTCTTACTCCCATATGACATTGTCAGTTCTTTCGCGCCGAGAGTGCTGCGTAGGCACCGTCCGGCTCATCATCGTGGTGCCCATATTAGGCCGAAAATGTTGAACTGGGTTGGCAGGCTGAGTCCAGTTTGAGCGACAGAAGTGGTTGCAACAGTGTTGGCTGAAGAAAGAGCTGATGCCATCAGGTCCAAGATCAGTCACGCCGAACTCGCGATTGCGTGACAGAATCACAGGGTCGGAGAGGACGACCTCACGCTGATAGATACCGCCCTGAAGATCGCAAAGGACAAATTGGCCGCCGGATACATGATAGCTGAAGTGGCTAAGCGCTTGCATGACCTCCCCCCACGGCGTCGTGTCATCAACCCACCCACTGTTGCTATTGAACTTTTGGTACTCGTCAATGAAGGGTTCGTTGAGGACCATTTGGCCGGCCCATTGACCGGAGCTGTCCGCACTAAAGGTCCACACGGCAGGTACATTGATCTTGATGTTTTTGGTGATGGCGTTGAGTTGGTTGAACCTGTTGACGATTTCTAAGGCCTTGTCTACAGCCTTGATATCGAGGGTAAAGTAATCAGCCGCAAAGACTGCGCCTGTCTTGAACCATTTAACCACACATTCCTGACCCTGGCGCGCCCCCGATGAGTAGATTCCCCGGGCAACCCAGCGAAAAGCACCTTGAGCAAACGGATTTTCGAGATCGTGATGCTCGATGAAAGCCCGATTCGAGACGTTGTATCTACCACTATCTGATTGGCTCGCAGCGGGAGTGTCGGACGGGTGCCCGTGGACACAGGTGGCACATCTCGACTCCCCGATGAGTTTCGAGTACTGGTTTGCTGTATAGGAAGATCGAGGGAGACTCCGTCCGCACTGTGCACAGACGCGAAACGGGGCCATTGTTGGCGTGGCTAGAGCCAGAAGTGAGGTGAAGAACGAGGACACATCACAAGAGTTTAAGTTGGACTAACTGGTAGACTAGCAACGCTAGGTGACTCACGGAGAAAAGTTGGTCCGGAGTGCCCAGTCCATCGATAAGGTGTCGCAACGCGCGGATAACTCTTCAATAGCATAGAAACGATAGATTGAAGTGCCTTGTTTTAGATACAAAAGAAACGACCGCTTTGAGCGATTTTATCCAAATGGAGCAGACCTCCTATTGTGGGTCCGCATGATTAACTTCGTCTAGCCCACCTCAGCTCAACCTCCACAATCGTCAGTCCTCTCCTCAGCGACAGCTCAGTCTAAACCGGCAAGATCTCAACTTCGGGTGCTGAAATGGACTTTGGCGTGTTTGAGCTTTGTCTCTGAGTTAAATGACAAATAAAACGCTCTTGGTCGCCAAGACCTTAGTCATGTCACAACTTATCTTGTTCATTCACTCCTTTCAACCCTTCATTAAGTACTGCCAGATAATATTGCTAAACTGTTATATATTGCAAGCCTGCATCTACTTGAAATCACTGTGAAATTACTACTTGGGTCGTTGAGCTTCTAGGAATTCTTGCTAACTAGATAGAAAGGTGGCACCATTTCTTTTACCTGCACTTTGCTCGTGACGCACAGCCAGGTATTTCTAACGTACTAGATACGATCACACAAAGCAGTGTGGCTAGGGCTGAGATAGGCGATATATAAACCCGCTCAACCACAGCTTCGCAGCCCTACTTCGTCTCCTGGCAAACTGAAGTGTGCAAGAATGTGACAACATCGTGTATTCGAAGATTTCTATAATAAAACATCTCGGGGGGAATACTAGAGAAACAAGCTACGTCTTAACGTCCTAGGTTCTCCTAAGAATTGTGCTTTGAACATGCGAATTTTGAATGAGTTTATGTGTGGCTTGACCGCTCACCTTGCCACCATTAAATCTGCAAGTCGCAAGCGAAGGGAGTTGTCCGAATTACTTTCAGCACCTTGTCTCGCGATCAAGGTCAGTCTATTTATCTTGTGCTGATTAGTCTATCTGATATATTATGCTAATGCAATACTACAGGTTGGGCAGATCAGAAGGACCTCTCCTACACCTGGTTTGACGCCGCTGTCCACCGTCTTGATGGGCGCTCTGACCTACGGACTCTGACGATTATGCACAACCACTGTGCAAACCCCGAGTTCTTTCAGCAACATTGCATATGGCATAGTAACCCTGGAACACGTGGCGGATCCTGGGTCAAGGGGCTCAGAGCAAGATACGTCATTCAGATAATCCCTAAGGCGGCGTATGCGGGTTGGGTCAACATCGTACAGGAATGCCAAATCAAGGTCGAGCATGAAGTTAAAGATCTGCCGGTCGATGTAGGCCTTGTCCGACTTGCTTCAAATGCGACACACTTTCCTACGCCCCTTGGGTCGAGTTCTCAGCAAATCTGGCTACTCAACGTCGAGCCGGGGCTATTCGACGACCCTGTTAGAGGTTTCTTTAGCAGAGCGAGCCTTAAAGACGCAGCTGTACCATCTCTCGACTATCATGCCCTATCTTATTGCTGGGGCGATCCATCTGATCGAGTAAACGTATCTGTTGCACTAGCGGACAATGTCTCGAGAGGTGCGGTTGCCTTTACGCCGTTTAGTGTGCCTCGATCAGTGGATACAGCTATTCGGCGTCTTCCACACAAAGAGAAGACCCTAAGAATATGGATTGATGTTGTCTGCGTCAATCAAGCCGACCTTCCGGAGAGATCACAGCAAGTCCGTTTGATGAGCCGCATCTCCCCCTTAGCCAAAACCGTGCATATTTGGCTCGGAGAGGGTAAACTAGGTGAAGAAGCTTGCCTGCGCGTCATTCGCAATATCTACAACTTCAACCACCGAAAATGCCTTGCTGGCGAGGATTGTAAATGTTTTGGAACGCGCCACTCACTCAAGCCGGAAAGAGTGGACGCAGAGATTAAAGCGCAACGAGGAGGACTCTAGGGATCATCTGGATCATTTGGCGGCATGTACGAGGTGTTTCAATGCGCTGAGAGAGTTCTCTCGGCAACTCATCGAGTTTTCCGGAGGATTCGGAGCTACGCATGTGTCCAAATTCATGGACTTGCTCTTCACCAATCCGTGGTTCACACGTGCTTGAGTCATCCAAGAGGCTCTTCTGTCCCGCCAAGCCTTTGTGCACTGTTCAGAGGAGGTGGTGCCCTGGGAGGAGCTGGTAGCTGTGAGTGAGATGCTCGAAAACCCGGAGTTTCTACGCCAGCAACCGCACATGCACTCTCAGAAAGTCATGGTTCCGATCTGGAAATCCACGAAGCCGGGTGGTCAACTCAATGGGAACAAGATCCACGGGAACCAGTCATTACAGCCTTTGGAGATGGCCGGTATCCTAGACGTTCTAAGTCAGGGTCTCGATCTCAGGGCGGCCGATTCCCGAGATAAACTCTTCGCTTTGTTGACGTTTGACAAGGAGACGCATGAGGATAGCCTCCTTCACAAGTTGACCCAGCCCAATTATGATAAGCCAGCTGAACAAGTCTCTGCAGACTTCACACGATGGTGGATCCACACTCACAAGTCGTTGTCGATCCTATCGACCATTCACTCGCAGACAGGTCGATCCTGGCGGAGAACTGCAAGCACCAATCGGGATGTCTTCTCTACAAAACGACCGTCTTGGGCCATCAGCGGGAACGGACGTTCAAAATGGGCACAAGCCAGCCTCGAAGCACAGTTCGATTTCCGGGCTTCAGGCGATCAAAGCATGAAGCTTCCTCCGCTCAACGCGTCGGAACCGCTTGTTTTACAACTCTCGGGCAGAAAAGTTTCCACGATAAGAAACACCGGGCATTTTCCCATCAATTAGATACTCCCTCACAGCAAGTCTGAAGAGAAACGAAGCGAAATCTCGACCGTTTTCGACCGAATCTTTGATCCATGCGCTTCAGCTGGCTTCTGGATCGTCTCAAGCAATCAGAATGATCCAAAATCCTCAACAAAGAAGCTCCGGAGGGAGTATCAGGACCATTTACAGTCACTCTGGGCGTATTTCAAACGCCCGAAGCTGAACGCCTTGGTCCCTGAGACCGACTCTGAAACTAGATGGTACGAAACGACGGATATTCCCACATGCCTTGATCAATGCTTTTTTGTGGCTTCAGATGGCAAGTGTGGTCTTTGTCCGTGGAGGGCGAGAGAGGGTGACGCGATTGTAGTACTGGCTGGTGGAAACGTTCCTTCCTTACTACGGCCTGCAAAAGAAGAGGACAAGGACAAATTTGAACTAGTTAGTGAGTGCTATGTGAGTGGTGCCATGCACGGGGAGTTTGGATTAGCAACTGGAGAGGAGCAGACATTTAACCTAGTCTAAGCACAGCGGCCGATAGTATTATGGTTGTATAAATCCAGAAACAGAGTCACAAAAGGAGACAGCTGATGCGATGGTGGCTGGTAAGTGAAACTCAAGAAGTAGATAAGGAGGTCTTTTGGAACTCTGTCCCTATTTTATCGATACATAGTTAAACCGAGTCAAGTTGATTTTCTTCTCCAAAGTCTGCTCTAATTATAGGTCTCTTAGACTATAACGAAATCCCGTCTCATTCATTACAGCGGAATTTTCAAATCTAATGTATTCCTAAGTTACATCCTTAGGACCGTTATTATTTCACCTGCGTTAAATATATGTTTTTAGTGTTTCTTCCTATATGCATTCTACCTATTATTAAATCCTTTAGATCTAACCTTTCGCGAACATTCAATAGTTACCCCTACTATACCTTAGCTATATACCTAAAATTAATTCTAACTTAAGTATCTTTCTCTATAACCCTTCTTTACCCTCTTTTCGCTCCTATATTATCGCTATATTATATGCGATAAGTAGGTTAAGCAAAATAAAGGATATTAAGATTATAGATTATTCCCTTCTTTCTCTTAAGGAAAATTTTTTACTATAAAACCTATACTAATTATAGATTAAGCTTAATATAGAAATAATTTATAATTAATTTAAAGACCTTATTATTAAGACTAAAAATAAACTTAAA